>JAVTVY010002314.1:0-33720 GCA_036873755.1 Hanleya hanleyi
ACAAACCTGCTTTCTGAACAGTGTGCATTGGATGAGGTCATTACTTGACAAAGACGGTTAATATTTGAACTCAAACATGCTAATTTTACACGAACTCACAAACCGTGTGAAGATTCAGGCAGGAGGCCCCAATGATGAAATCATTCTTGTCAGTGTAACCAACATATTTTTCACATGCTGGTAGCTCATTTTCTGCCGTTTCATGAAAAATGATTCATCCTTCCTTAGGCCCTGGGGCCATTTGTTCAAAAGTGTATCAAAGTTAAGTCATCGTTACGTCTTAAAACCGGTCTCAGAAATATAAAAACGAAGAAGGTTTTAGTCCAGGCAACTATTAGGACATTTATCCCACAGATGTTCGGGGATACATGTATCTTGGCCTTGATTTAGCCTGGTCCAATCATGCAAACTGCTGCTCCAGTGGAGGCAGCACTCTGAGAAATATATATTAAACATGGTCGATGAAATTAAAAAAGCTTACTTTCCAAGCAGAAGGTTCATGAACACATCTAGGATATGCAAACTGTCGGATCTTTTCTGTGTAGTGGCTTCACAAAATGGCTCTCCTTATTAAATTGTCCAACACTTGGCAATACAGTGTCCGTTCACGTAACGTGGACAACCATTCTCATGGACATAATAATGCCTGGAGGTTAACACAGCACACATATAAAAATCACATTCCTGTTGTATTATCTTCCTTGGCCGAACCACTAGCTTGGACATAAGTTTCCAAATCCTCTTCAGCATCCTCAGCATCTTCAGAAATATGCGAGAGAAAAATTGAATCTGCCAAAAAAAGCAAGTGTTTGACAATGAGGACACCTTCACACCTTTTCCCAACACTAAGCTGTATGTACCTATCCATATGATACACTATTTGCCACGTACAAGTATGAAACACACAGCAAATTAACATTTACCCATTGCTACACACAGAGAGATTATTCAGGGAGAGCCCCCGAATTACGAAAGGTATCTCTAGCATTTCTTAATTTTCATCATCATGAGCCTCCGGCCAGTTACGATGGAAATTAATAGACAAGAGTGATAGCCGTAGTAACTCATGGGCTCTTGTTTAATAATATTTCTCTCACGCAACAGAAAAATTCTCTAAACTAACCATTCCACACCAGTGTGCATGTTTTTGCTACTATTATAACACATAGAGGATGTGTTGCCTACAATATTGGCAGACGACCTGTTGGTGTCAACATTCGATTCACAGCATGTTCCAACATTTCAGCTGTGCAATCTTGCCATTAAATTGGCAAAGTATTTTGTAACAAAAATTGTAGATTATTCACTGGATATAATAGCACATTGTGCTCCGTCATTTTATCTGCTAAGTCATTTGGTTGGGCACGTTGACGAGCTATATTCTATCCATCTGTGTTTTGTGTTTTCCCTTGTATATATTTCTGTATTTTTTCCCTGTGTTCATATCTGTAAATTTGAGGTTGTTGTGAATATATTCAGAGTGTAGCATGAGTAAATTTATTAGTTAGCTGTAAACGGGCAAGTCTGCTCCTTATAGTGGTCTCGCGCATTTCAGAATTAGCCATAACAAGATTATTTCAATTGTTCAACTGAAAGTTTATAACTAACCCAATAAACTCGTACACTGGGAAATTGTGAGCTATATTGCCGTCAGCTGAAAATGACGGCATTTAATTCAAAATACTAGTCTGTAAGGTCCGATGTCGACCCAGCATCAACTTCCCACAATGCCAACATTTACCAAAGACCGGTAGGTCTGTACAGGGGCGGGTCTCGTGGAAGAAACGTCCTCCAGCAGAATCTCGCCATATAAAGGTAAAAATTACAACACATATAAGGGAAGTGGGAAGAGGTGCCGACATACTGACATAGCCACATGATTTCACAATACAGTCTTCTGGTTAACCTATTCTAAAGCACTTACCAAGAATCTAACGATTCGTGATATGTGTTGTATCTCCGGTAAGCTTGTATTGTACCTGTTCATTTGACAACTTCGATGGCATGGCCGCATGGCACCCAGCATCGGCATAAGCGGTATTAGATACAAATCTAGAGAGCTATGATGGAAATACTCTGACAACTCGTATATTGGTAATTGGTGAGCTGTTTCGCTGTGACAACTAGTACACTTGGAATTGGTTAGCTGTATCGTCGCCAGGTGAAAATGACGGCAGTCGACACGAAAGACTAATCTTCAAGTCCCGATGTCGACCCAGCATTAACGTCTCACAATGCCAACATATATCAACGACCGGAAGGTCTGTACAGGGGGTGGGCCTCGGGGACGTAACGTCCACCAGCAGAATCTCACCATATACTAGTAAAAATTACAACACATATAAGGGAAGTGGGTAGAGGTACCGGCATACTGACAGAGCCACATGACAGTATAGTTTTCTGGTTAACCTATTCTAAAGCACATATCAAGAATCTAAAGATTTGTGATATGTGTTGTATCTCAGGTGCGCTTTTATTGTACCTGTTCATTTGACAACTTCGATGACATGACCACATGGCACCCAGCACCGGCATAAGCGGTATTAGATACCAATCTAGAGAGCTATGATGGAAATACTCTAACTACTCGTATATTGGTAATTGGTGAGCTGTGTCGCTGTGACAACTCGTACACTGGGAAATTGTGAGCTGTATCGCCGTCAGATGATATGACGGCATTTAATTCAAAAGACTAGTCTTTAAGTCCCGATGTCGACCCAGCATTAACGTCTCACTATGCCAACATATATCAACGACCGGAAGGTATGTACAGGGGGCGGGTCTCGTGGAAGAAACGTCCACCAGCATAATCTCGCCATATAAAGGTAAAAATTACAACACATATAAGGGAAGTGGGAAGAGGTGCCGACATACTGACATAGCCACATGATTTCACAGTACAGTCTTCTGGTTAACCTATTCTAAAGCACTTACCAAGAATCTAACGATTCGTGATATGTGTTGTATCTCCGGTAAGCTTGTCTTGTACCTGTTCATTTGACAACTTCGATGACATGACCACATGGCACCCAGCACCGGCATAAGCGGTATTAGATACAAATGTAGAGAGCTATGATGGAAATACTCTAACTACTCGTATATTGGTAATTGGTGAGCTGTGTCGCTGTGACAACTCGTACACTGGGAAATTGTGAGCTGTATCGCCGTCAGATGAAAATGACGGCATTTAATTCTAAAGACTAGTCTTTAAGTCCCGATGTCGACTCAGCATTAACGTCTCACTATGCCAACATATATCAACGACCGGAAGGTCTGTACAGGAGGCGGGCCTCGGGGACGTAACGTCCACCAGCAGAATCTCGCCATATACTAGTAAAAATTACAGCACATAGAAGGGAAGTGGGAAGAGATGCCGACATACTGACAGAGCCACATGACTTCACATTATAGTCTTCTGGTTAAACTATTCTAAAGCGATTACCAAGAATCTAACGAGTTGTCATATATGTTGTATCCCAGGTACGCTTTTGTTGTACTTGTTCATGTGGCAACTTGGATGACATGATCACCTAGCAACGGCATAAGCCGTATTGGACGCAAATCTAGAGAGCTATGATGACAATTGTAACAAGGGCTATATTTGATATATACTCTAATTCTTTATTTGACAGTTATTAACATAATTAGTCACCATAATATGTAAGATATGAAACTGTAATTAATCATGCGCGCAGACATGCCCGCTGTTCTTGTACTCATGCTTATAGGTGATATGCCATTTGTCACGCCCAGGAGGAACACGTCTATCTGTCAATCAAGTATTATCCAATCAAAAACATTCATTAAGTTCCACTCTTGAACCGCGAGTTTCAAGCTAACTTTCAATATAGTTCGGCCTCGGAAACCGGATTGATCACACGTATATTCCTTCATAGTTCGGCCTCGGAAACCGGATTGATCACACGTATATACCTTCATAATTCGGCCTCGAAAACCGGATTGACACGACATGTTTTGGGTATAACGTCTGAGCCAGTCATCTGTAAGTAACTTTATATTTCTGTTATATATAATAAACCATATACTATATTAAACCGTATCAGAATCTCGTCTTGTCACAAGATCCAGTATATTTTGGTATTCTATTGTTGCGAGAGCTCCCGTTCATATTTTCCATCTTCCACTGCGTATCTCTGAATCTCTGCTGAATATAATCTTCCTAAGCTGGGAATAATAGATTAGTTATTAGAGGGAGCTTCGTAACAGATTTGGTAAGCAGATAGCGTGGTTTGTGACAAATAAAACGAGATTTGAAATACGGTTTATTCATAGATTATTTGAGTTTATTATACGATATCGAAGTTACATAAAAAAAAAGATGTTTCAATATAACGCTGTAAGAGAAATTCCTCTCGCTATAGAACTTCAGGTGACGGTAGAACTATTAGGTCACGTTCGGTAAGTCAGATAACGAAACGGTGATTCAAATGGTATTAAGATGGAAGAACTTCTGTCCGTATTTAGAGAAGGATTATCGAATATTTCTGCACATATGACTGAACAAAATCGTGCAGCGTTATCGGCTATTGGCGAGGCTCAGTCTAGACAAAATCCTCATTTTCACTAGGAATTAGCGGAATCCCTGCTCTTAAAGCGTTTTCAGGGAATTCAGATAGTGATTTTCAGAAGTTTTTCTCCCGTTTTGAGTTATATTCAGATTTTCATGGTTGGACAACGGAACAAAAGGTTAAAGCCTTCCCTTTATATTTGTCTGATTTTGCTGAAAGTTTTTATGATGGTCTCTCTTTTCAAGTTAAGGACGATTTATCTCTGATTAAATCCGCGTTTGAAGATCGATTTGACCATCCCATGTTAAAATGGGCCAAGGATGCAGCAATCTTTGCACGAAAGCAGCTTCCAAATGAACCTCTAGAGGAATATATTACGGATTTACTCGAACTTTGCAGAAGGGCAAACAAATCTGAATCAGAAATTCTGTCATTCTTAATGAACGGACTTCAACCGACTCTTAGATCTCATGTGATCTTCCTAAGACCGACTAGCTTAGAGGATGCTCTAAGCAAATGTCGTTTGGCTGACATCGCGTTTGGCGTCACCAGTAGGTTAGTAGCTGGTCAAAATTCTGATCAAAATGAAAATGTACTCTCAGAAGAAAAGTGCGAGATTACCCAAAATGGCGGTAATTTGAAAGAAAAAGTACCGTCTAAAGCCATGAACACATCAGCCTGTCTGTTTTTGTTGTTTGCGTATTGGACATAAAGTTAAATTTTGTCCAGAAAGACGTGATACGCGACCATCCTGTACTTTTTGTAAACTTAAGGGACATCAGACCGTAAATTGTACAAAATTGCAAGCTAGAAATTGTAGTTTCCTAGCTACAAATTCAAATCCATTTTGTCAACGAGTACCTTCGCCAAATTTAAAAGCCAGATGAAAAGGAAGGCATTTAACACAAGAGACTAGTCTGTAAGGCCCGATGTCGACCCAGCATCAACTTCCCACAATGCCAACATATATCAAAGACCGGAAGGTAGCGGGCCTCGGGGACGAAACGTACAACAACATAATCCCGCCATATACAGGTAAACAATTACAACCAATATAAGAGAAGTGAAAAGAGGTGCCGACATACTAACAGAGCCACATGACTTCACAGTATAGTCTTCTGGTTAACCTATCTTAAAGCCCATACCAAGAATCTAACGATTCGTGATATGAGTTGTATCTCAGGTACGTGTTTATTGTACCTGCTTATGTGCCAACTTGGATGACATGACCACACGGCCCCTAGCACCGGCATAAGCGGCATTAGATACAAATCTAGAGAGCTATGATGGAAATGTTCTGTCAGCTGGTACATTGGTAATTGGTTAGCTGTGTCGCGGTTACAACTCGTACACTGGGAATTGGTGCGTTGTATCGTCGTCAGATGAAAATGAAGCCATTTAACACAAAAAACTAGTCTGTAAGACCCGATGTCGACCCAGCATCAACCTCCCAGAATGCCAACATATATCAAGGACCGTAAGGTCTGTACAGGGGGCGGGCCTCGGGGACGAAACGTCCACCGGCAGCATCTCGCCATATACAGGTCAAAACTACAACACATTTAAGGGAAGAGGTACCGACCTACTGACAGAGCCACATGACTTCACAGTATAGTGTTCTGGTTAACCTATTCTAAAGCACTTACCAAGAATCTAACGATTCATAATATGTGTAGTATCTCCGGTAAGCTTGTATTGTACCTGTTCATTTGACAACTTGGATGACATGACCACAGGCCGCTAGCACCGGCATAAGCGGTATTAGATACAAATCTAGAGAGCTATGATGGAAATGCTCTGACAACTCGTATATTGGTAATTGGTGAGCTGTGTCCCTGTGACAACTCGTACACTGGGAATTGGTGAGCTGTATCGTCGTCAGATAAAAATTACGCCATTGAACACAAAATACTAGTCTGCAAGGCCCGATGTCGACCCAGCATCAACTTCCCACAATGCCAAAATATATCAAAGACCGAAAGGTCTGTACAGGGGGCGGGCCTCGACAACACATATAGGGAAATTGGGAGAAGGTGACGACATACTGACAGAGCCACATGCCTTCACAATATAGTCTTGTGATTAACATATTCTAAAGCACATACCAAGAATCTAAAGAATCTCAGGTACGTTTTTATTGTATCCGTTCATCTGGCAACTTGGATGACATGACCACACGGCCGCTAGCACTGGCATAAGCGGTATTAGATACAAACCCAGAGAGCTATGATGGAAATGCTGTGACATCTCGTATATTTCTCATTGGTGAGCTGTGTCGCTGTGACAACTCGTACACTTGGAATTAGTGAGCTGTATCGTCGTTAAATGAAAATGATGGCATTCAACAGAAAAGAGTAGTCTGTAAGGCCCGACGTCGACCTAGCATCAACTTTCCATAACGCCAAGATATATCGAAGATCGGAAGGATTGTGCAGGGTGTGGGCCTCGGGGACGAACCATCCTCCAGCAGAATCTCGCCATATACAGGTAAAAATTACAACCCATCTAAGGCAAGTGGGAAGAGGTGCCGACGTACTGACAGACACATGATTTCACAGCACAGTCTTCTGGTTAACATATTCTAAAGCACATACTAAGAATCTAACGATTCGTGATATTTGTTGTATCTCAGGTACGCTTTTATTGTACGTGTTCATGTGGCAACTTGGATGACATGACCACACGGCTCATAGCACCGGCATGAGCGGTATTAGATACAAATCTAGAGAGCTATGAAGGAAATACTCTGACAACTGGTATATTGGCAGTTGGTGAGCTGTGTCCATGTGTGAACTCGTACACTGGGAATTGTGTAAGCTGTATCGTCGTTAAAGGAAAATGATGGCATTTAACACAAAGAGCAGTCTGTACGGCCCGATGTCAGCATCAACTTCCCACAACGCCAACATATACCAAAGACCAGAAGGACTGTACAGTGTGCGGGCCTCGGGGACGAATCGTCCACCAAAAGAATCTCGCCATATACAGGTAAAAATTACAACACATAGAAGTGGGAAGAGGTGCCGTCGTAGTGACAGAGCCACAAGACTTCACAATACAGTCTTCTGGATAACATATTCTAAAGAACATACAAAGAATCTAACGATTCCTGATATGTGTTGTATCTCAGGTACGCTTTTTTGGTACCTGCTCATGTGGCAACTTGGAAGACATGACCACACTGCCCCTAGCACAGACACAAGCGGTAATAGATACAAATCTAGAGAGCTATGGTGGAAATGCTGTAACAACTCGTATATTGGTAAGTGGTGAGCTGTGTCGCTGTGACAACTCGTACACTGGGAATTGGTGAACTGTATCATGGTCAGATGAAAAATGACGGCGTTGAAGACAAACAAGCAGCCAGAGGATGCTAAGTCCCCCGCCGAAATGGCAGCAATATTTTTTAGCATTTATCATTGTTGGTCTCGGGAGGATATACATGAGGGAGGCAACTGCTACTTCATAGTTGTTGGATGCGGAAGGGTCTTTCTGCCTTTCCAAGTTTTAAAATGAACTCCGAATGGTTGACTGAACGTTTTTTTGCTTCTGTAATGTAGTTTCCAAGCAGTGAAGCATGGAAATTATGTAACCGAGATGCGACCACAAATGACATCCCAAGGCGTATTATCTGCAAAGCAAATTTGACGAGCAGCTGAATGCATCCTCAACCTATTGTCTGGAAACCAAATTTTAAATTTGCCACCAGGTGTCGCCAGCTATAGGTGCAAGTGGACGAGGATGCAATCCCAAGGATCATCTCATGACATGGTGTAGCAACATACGAACTTTGGGAAGAATCTGAAAAGGGGTTATTGCCCGTAAACCAAATTTAGATTTGTATGCATAAGTGTGCGAAACACAATCCCAAGTGACATCTTATGGCATATGAATACCAAATTTGAGAAGAATCCGATGAGCAGTTTTCAAATTATTGCCAGAAACAAAATTCAGATTTTTCCACCAGGTGTCGCCACCAGTATGCAGAAGCAGGTGAAATACAATCACAAGAGAATATCATGACATGTTATCTGCATACCAAATTGGAGAAAAATTTGATGAGCGAAATCAAGTTTAGATTTGACACGAGGTGGTGCTAGCTGTAAGCACAAGTGGGCGAAACGCAATCCCAAGCGACATCATATGTCATGATATATTCATACCAGATTTAAGAAGAATCTGACGAGCGGTTCTCAAGTTATTACCCAGAAACAAATCTGGTATTTCGCCATCAAGTGGCACCACCTGTAAGTAAATGTGAGCGAAAGGCAATCCCACGCAACTTCTCCTGACATGATACATGCATGCTAAATTTAAGGAGATTCCGATGAGCAGTTCTCAATTTAATGGCTGAAAACATATTTTGATTTTAACACCTAGTGGCGCCACCTATAGGCGCAAATGGGCGAAATGCAATCTCAAGCGACATCTTAGGTCATGGTATTACCTGGAGACAAATTTGGGATTTTGCCACCAGGTGGCGCCACCTGTAAGTGCAAGTGAGTGAAAGGCAATCCAATGCAACATCTCATGGTATGGTACATGCATGCTAAATTTGAGAAGAATCTGATGAGCATGCAGTTCTCAAGTTATTGGCCAAAAACAAATTTCAGATTTTGGCATCACTTTCTGAGCAGAAGTGGATAACGCAATCCCAAGCAACATCTCATGGCAAGGTACAATGTATATGCATGCCTAATTTGGGAAGAATTTGATGAACAGTTCTCAAGTTATTGCCCGGAAACCAAATTTCGAGCAACATTTCAAAGCGTTTCAGTTATTGCTTGCAGCACAAAAGAATCGAAAGAACCCTAGTGGCGCCACCTACAGGCAGATCTTTCTGAAACGTAATACTTATCAACACCAAGAAAGTAAAAACGTAAAACTTAGGAAAACATCATTAACATGGGCCCATAAGATGCCTTGAAGGTAGGTACCCACATACCAAATATAAAAGAAACCATTAAGGTCCAACAGTTACTGTCCGGAAATGCAATTTTACCTTGGCCCTCAGGTAGCGCCATGTGTAGGCAGATAGGCATGAAAAATAATCCCAACCGAGATCTTGAGGCAAGATCCCTTGGCATTGGAAATAGAATATGTTAACTTGGCCTACAGGTGGCGCCACCTATGAGCAGAGCGACAATAAAAACAATACCAAGTGAAACCTTCAGGTAAGGTACATGTATACCAAATTTGGAAAGAATTCATTCAAGTATTAAAAAGTTATTGTCCGGAAACATAATTTTAAATTTGCCCCCAGGTGGCACCACTTATATGTGGATCGGCATGAAAAACAATGCCAAACGAGAAATTGAGGCGTGGTACCTACACACCAAATTTGGAATGAATCGGTTCAGGTTTTCAAAAGTCATTGTCTGGAAACACTTAACTTAGCTTTCAGGTGGTATCAAGATGAACAAGGGACCCACTTCCCAATACAATACGAAGCTGCGCATTTGAAAACCCCTCAGCTCTGGGCGCCAGCCATTCATAATGTATTCAATTTGAACCAAGATGTCAGGAACACCAAGCCGTCAAGTCACAAATATACAGATTATCAACAAATTTGCAATTAGAAATGGCCCCTAAGGTTTCCATCCAATCAGAGAAACCGGTAGTCATTCCACAAATCTCTTGATCCATCGATAATGTATACCAATTTTTACATTGAGCATTTGAACAGTGGCAGATATAGAGATCATTAATGATTTTGCATAAATTAAAGATGGCTGCCCATCCTTCCCGCCACTCAGAGGAACTAATGTGGTTATTCATTAATGCAAGTCTCTTCATACATGGATGCTGTAAGCCAAGTTTCGTATAGAACATTTAAATGGTATCAGAGATAAACATCATTAAAGATTTTGAATAAATTAAAGATGGCCACCAAGATTTCCGCCCAATCAGAGAAACCAGATCCGTCCTTCATCGTAAGTCTCTTGATGCATCAATGATGTATACCAGATTTTACACTGAGCACTCCAACGAAATCAGAGATAGAGATCATTAATGATTTTGCATAAATTAAAGATGGCCACCAAGATTTTCGGTCAATCAGGTCCCGATTCAAAGTATCTGGATGTATCGATGATGTATACCAACTTTCATATAAAACAATTGAAAGGTAACCGAGATATGTATCATTATCGATTTCGCACAAATTAAAGATTGCCTCCAGGGTTTCCAGCTAATCAGAAAAGCCTGTTTGGTAATTCGTTGAAAGTTGCTTTATGTATCGATGATGTATATCAAATTTCATATTGAACAGTTGAATGGTTTCCGAGATATGGATCATTATCCATTTTGCATGAAATTAAAGATGGCCGCTAAGGTTCCCATCCAATCAAGTCCCAATTCAATAGGCTTCTGGTCCTTGACTAGGTAATTAAGCATACCAAATTTGGAATTCATCAGCGGAACAGTTTTCCGGCTATTTCGCTCACGAACGGACGTACGGACAGACGGACGTACAAGACGATGACAATACCCCATGGCCAACATTGTCCGAGGGGTAAAAACATGGGTCTGTGCCTGATAAATTGAAGCCTTTTGGGGTTGCAATTCATTGACGGGTGGCAGAATTATACCCAAACATAATATATGAAGGTCGGGCGAGGGCTAGTTTGGGAGATAGGGAATGCGGCTTGGCACCCTGGGGGTGGGGACATGCTCTTCTAGAGGGTAATGGTGGTGTGCTGACATGAAAGTCATAGAAAGCTCCCTGTACATAAATAACCGCACTGACAACTGCATGCCATCCTCTGTCAGTTTGAAGACCAGCAAGGCTGAATTCAGTTCAATTCAGGAAATCGATCATGTGCACCCGAACTTAAGGAACTCAGTTGTAACTAGATGTTCCGCTTTGACCCTTGAGTTGCCGCTCCGGCATGAAACATATGCTGGTTGTTTTTTTGAGCAAAAACATACGTCTCCCCCAACCTCCCACCTTGCCTTGAATGGGCACATAATCTAAGGGAGAGTGCTATAAAATGAATGTAGCAATAAGTATCTTAAACAAAGCTGCGTATCTAAAAATATTAATTACAAAGAAGCGATTTTCATTGTACATACATGTACAAGTAGATGAACGGAGGGACGGACACCGGACACGGATGGATGCATGCACACATACACTAAAACCTGATCAAATGCCGGGGCTATCCCAATGAAGCCTCCATCCAAGTTTGGTGAAATTCCATCCAATAGTTCTCAATATATCTTGCAGACAAAGCCTGTATATACATGTACAAGCAGATGGACGGACGGACGGACACCGGACGAACGCATGCACACACACCAAAACCTAGTCAAATGAGGGGGCTATCCCAATGAAGCTTCCATCCAAGTTTGGTGAAATTCTGTCCAGTAGTTCTCCAGATATCTTGCAGACAAGCCCTGTATATACATGTACAAGTAGATGGACGGACACCGGACATGGATGAATGCACGCACACACACCAAAACGTAATCAAATGAGGGGGCTATCCCAATGAAGCTTTCATCCAAGTTTGGTGAAATTCTGTCCAGTAGTTCTCCAGATATCTTGCAGACAAGGCCTGTATATACATGTACAAGTAGATGGACAGACGGACGGACACCGGACATGGATGAATGCACGCACACACACCAAAACCTAATCAAATGAGGGGGCTATCCCACTGAAGCTTCCATCCAAGTGGGGTGAAATTCCGTCCAGTAGTTCTCAAGAAATCTTGCAGACAAGGCCTGCATATACATGTACAAGTAGATGGACGGACGGACGGACACCGGACACGGATGAATGCACGCACATACACCAAAACCTAATCAAATGAGGGGGCTATCCTAATGAAGCTTCCATCCAACTTTGGTGAAATTCCATCCAGTAGTTCTCAAGATATCTTGCAGACAAGGCAAGGGGACGGACAGACATCCATCCAGACATCCGTTCAGACAAACAGACAGCACAAACACTAGATGTCTCCCCACCAACATAGTTGGGGGAGACATAATTAATATAGTAAGTTATATGTGTGGACACAAATGGTTCGTGCAGAAGCTTTAGGGTAAATCTTACGATGTGGAATGCAATTATTTGATAGCAAAATTAAAGGAAATATTGTCCTTCGTTTAAGATGACACGAAATTCAAAACCAGGATTCAGTACAGTGGGGATTTCCCGGCCAGTTATTTCATATTGTACTTCTGAAATAAAATATGGTTCATGCAAAAGCTTTAGGGTAAATCATATGATGTGGAATGGAATGATTTCATAGCAAAATTGAAGGCCCATTCTAACTGGAACAGACAAGAAGAGAAACTCGCCAAGTGACAGATGTTGCTGAAACCGGCGACCGGTGTCTTGTCGCAAGGAAGGCGTATGCTGAATTTCTGGAGAATCCAACAAAGCATTTGGCAGTTATCGCTTGCAAAGAACATCACTTGCAAAGACATCCACGGACAAGAATGGACATGAAGAAGCGGGATCCAGTGGCTTCACCTTCAGGCAGATGTTGCTGAAATGTAATAGCAGCGGCTGAACCAATGTCTTGTCGCCAAGAATGCGTATTCCGAATTTCGGAAGAATCCAACAAAGCTTTAGGAAGTTATCGCTTCGAACAGACATGCACGGACGTACACGGACATCCACGGACACAAAGAAGCAAGAACTAGTGGCGCCACCTTCAGGTAGATGTTGCTGAAATGCAAAACGGACTGGCGTCTTGTCGCAAGGAATGCGTATTCCGAATTTCGGAAGAATCCAACAAAGCGTTATGAAGTTATCGCTTCGAACAGACATGCACAGACGTACACGGACATCCACGGACACAAAGAAGCAAGAACAATTGTAAAGTGCCCGGCCGCGTTGCGGCGGGGGACAAAAACTAGTCCGTAAGGCCCGATGTCGAGCCAGCATCAACTTCTCACAATGCCAACATATATCAAAGACCAGAAGGTCTGTACAGGCGGCGGACCTCGGGGACGAAACGTCCACCTGTAGAATATCGCTATATACAGGTAACAAGCAGCCAGAGGATGCTAGGTCCCCCGCCAAAATGGCAGCAATATTTATAAGCGCTGTCGGTTTCAGAAGATATTCATGAGGATGGCAACAGCTACTTCACAGGCGTAAGAAGCAGAGGGGTCTTTCCACCTTCCTAGGTTTTGAGATCAACTCCGAATGGCTGACTGAATGTTGATTGCTACTGTAATATATTTTCTTTATCATGTAGCATGAAAATTATGTAACTGAAATGCAACCCCAAGAGACAACTCATGGCATATTATCTGCAAACTAAATTTGACAAGAATATGAAGGCATCCTCAACCTATTGCCCAGAAACCAAATTAGACTTTGCCACAAGGAGTCACCACCTGTAGGTGCAAGCAGGCAAAACACAATCCCAAATGACATCTCATGTCATGGTATCGGCATATGAACTTTGAGACTCTGAAGAGGGGTCCTCAAGTTATTGCCGGTACTAGATGCTCACCGGTGTTCATGTTATTTGGGGCGGGTCACATATGAATACAAAATTTGAGAATAATCTGATGAGCAGTTGCCAAATTATTGCCCGGAAACAAAAATTTTCCACCAGGAGACGCCACCTGTAGGCAGAAGCGGGAAAAATACAATCCCAAGGAACATGGTATCGTGGGGACATCTGCATACCAAATTTGAGAAGAATACGATGAGGGTCCTCAAGTTATTGCCCAGAAACCAAATTTAGATTTTGACACCAGGTGACGCCACCTCTAGGTCACGGTACATTCATACAAAATTTGAGAAGAATCCGATGGTCAGTTCTCAAGTTATTACCCGGAAACGAATTTGTGATGTTGCCACCAGGTGGCGCCACCTGTGAGTGCAAGGGAGCGAAAGGCAATCCCAAGCAACAGCTCCTGGCATGGTAAATGCATGCCAAATTTGAGAAGAATCCGATGAGCCGCAACGTTTCTCATGCTACCCAGAAAGGTACATATGTAGGATATTTCAAAGAAATTCGACCAAGTGTTTCTAAGTTATCACTTGCAGCATGGAATAATGGAATGAACTCTAGTGGCGCTACCTCCGGGTGGATTTTGCTGAAACGCATCACCAACGGTGTTTTGTCGCAGGGAATGCATTTACCAAATTTCGAAGAAATCCGACAAATTGTTCGAAAGTTATCGATCGCGAAGGATTTGAACAAACATGAACGGACATGCATTAAAGATTGGAACAACACCCAGTGGCGCCACCTACAGGCGGATCTTGCTGAAACGTAATACCAGCGACGTCTTGTCGCAAAGAATGCAGATGCCAAATTTCGGAGGAATCCGACAAAGCATTTAGGAGTTATCGCTTATGCAGTATTTGCATGGACATGCACTACATATTGGAACAAGACCCAGTGGCGCCACCTACAGGCGGATCTTGCTGAAACGTAATACCAACAGACGTCTTGTCGCAAAGAATGCAGATGCCAAATTTCGGAGGAATCCGACAAAGCATTTAGGAGTTATCGCTTACGAAGTATTTGCACGGACATGCACTGACATGCACTAAAGATTGGACCAAGACCCAGTGGCGCCACCTACAGGCGGATCTTGCTGAAACGTAATACCAAGAGACGTCTTGTCGCAAAGAATGTAGATGCCAAATTTCGGAGGAATCCGACAAAGCATTTAGAAGTTATTGCTTACGAAATATTTGCACGGACATGTCCGTGCATGCACGGACACATAGAAGCAAGAACCATTTTAAAGTCCCCGGCCGCGTTGCGGCGGGGGACAAAAATTATAACTCATATAATGGAAGTGGGAATTGGTGCCGATATACTGACAGAGCCACATGACTTCACTGTATAGTCTTCTGGTTAACTTATTCTAAAGCACATACCAAGAACCCAACGATTTGTGATATGTCTTATCTCAGGTACGCTTTTATTGTATCCGTTCATCTGGCAACTTGGATGACATGACTACACGGCCCCTGGCACCGGCATAAGCGGTATTATATACAAATCTAGAGAGCTAAACCCACTAAATAATTTAAAGTGATATCATCGCACTCCGTTGACCCAGTGGCGCCACCTACAGGCGGATCTTGCTGAAACGTAATACCAAGAGACGTCTTGTCGCAAAGAATGCAGATGCCAAATTTCGGAGGAATCCGACAAAGCATTTAGAAGTTATTGCTTACGAAGTATTTGCACGGACATGTCTGTGTATGCACGGACACATAGAAGCAAGACCCCAGTGGCGCCACCTACCGGCGGATCTTGCTGAAACGTAATACCAAGAGACGTCTTGTCGCAAAGAATGCAGATGCCAAATTTCGGAGGAATCCGACAAAGCATTTAGAAGTTATTGCTTACGAAGTATTTGCACGGACATGTCCGTGCATGCACGGACACATAGAAGCAAGAACCATTTTAAAGTCCCCGGCCGCGTTGCGGCGGGGGACAAAAATTATAACTCATATAATGGAAGTGGGAATTGGTGCCGATATACTGACAGAGCCACATGACTTCACTGTATAGTCTTCTGGTTAACTTATTCTAAAGCACATACCAAGAACCCAACGATTTGTGATATGTCTTTTATCTCAGGTACGCTTTTATTGTATCTGTTCATCTGGCAACTTGGATGACATGACTACACGGCCCCTGGCACCGGCATAAGCGGTATTATATACAAATCTAGAGCTAAACCCACTAAATAATTTAAAGTGATATCATCGCACTCCGTTGATGGGGTTTAAATAGCTGGGTAATATTGGATATATTTGAACGGCGGTTTGTAACATTGCCGAACCCACTGACATTATCATTCAAACCATTCGGAAACACGGACCCAAGTTCTAGCATCCAGAATAGTTCCCGCTCTCGAAATTTTCTCTCAAATCAAAAGGGGGGATCCTTGGTAGATGGATAGACGACGTCTATGATCTGAATACTAAAGTTGTCCCAGCCATGGTCGGGTCCAGCAAAATGCTGACCTATAAGCAATTGACGGATTTTCTGTGACCACCCACCCTAAGATGGAGTCTTTGGGTGGTCTTGGCAACATACTGTTGACCACATTTCTTACAGGAAACTAAATGAATACAGTTTGTTGTATAACAACTAAGATCAACATACGAGTTTACAGAATATGAGTTGCCAGTTAATGCGGAACTAAATGACGCTGAAGTATTAAGGAGAGAGAGAGACCGGAAGGTCTGTACAGGGGCCGGTCACGGGGACGAAACGTCTACCAGCAGAATCTCGCCATATACAAATAAAAATAACAATACATATGAGAAAAGTGGGAAGTGGTGACGACATACTGACGGAGCCACATGACTTCACAGTATAGTCTTCTGGTTAACCTATTCTAAAGCACATATCAAGAATCTAATGATTCGTGATATGTGTTGGATTTCAGGTACGCTTTTATTGTACCTGTTCAGGTGGCAACTTGGATGACATGACCACACGGCCCCCAGCACCGGCATAAGCGGTATTAGATACAAGTCTAGAAAACCATGCTGGAAATGCTCTGGCAAAGCGTA
Source organism: Hanleya hanleyi (assembly GCA_036873755.1). Classification (NCBI taxonomy): domain Eukaryota; kingdom Metazoa; phylum Mollusca; class Polyplacophora; order Lepidopleurida; family Hanleyidae; genus Hanleya; species Hanleya hanleyi. The sequence continues at coordinate 17,050 of JAVTVY010002314.1, forward strand.
TATTGGTAATTGGTGAGCCGTGTCGCTGTGACAACTCGTACACTGGGAATTGGTTAGCTGTATCGTCGCCAGATGAAAATGACGGCATTTAACACAAAGGACTAGTCTGTAAGGCCCGATGTTAGAGTTACCCACTCGTCTGATATCTTCAAATATTTTATACGGGATTTTGCAGCAGCTTAGCGATCTGACCTGCAGCTATGTCGATATCCCAGAGAGAACTGTTTTCTCGTGCAGCTAAATATATGTAACACATAGGTCGAGTTGCCCCACAGCCGCAGATATGTAAAAATAGCATGGTTCGCTTTTTATCTTTTACTCTATATAATATGATAGACGGATATTGCCATTCGCATTTTCGTCTTTTCTACGTCATTTGAAATATATAATATTTGAAGTAGGCCGAACATACCGTAAACTTTGCGATAAGCCCACTTTAAATATGATTTATTACATATCATGTTATAGCGTGATATGAAATTATATGTGATATTTATTGTATCAGATAGAGGAAAGTCGTGCACACAACTAAACAACAGGAGAGTCAGTGTGGAGCATTCACAAGGGGACTGAAGAATACTTTATCCTGCAGTAACGATAAATGAAATGACTGAAGGATGGTCAGATGAACAGAATTATTTAACAAACATTATATGATTTATTCCCAAAGTAGAGAAGATTTACGTCACAATATTAGGAATTTGCGATATCAATTTAACCAGTTACGGAGCGAATTTGTGTGTCATCAATGTAGTAGTGAATTTTTCATTAACAATGTGTATAATTCGTCCAAATTATGACATTGAACTGACCTGACAAAGTTATTTCCTTTTTGACGTTGCAACCAGATCCTGTTTCAAGTTTTAATGTAGGCAAAGTTAGTTTCTTTCATTTTCTCTAAACATACATTATAAAATAGGAGCTGGATCCAGTCTACATCCTCCCCCTGCATCCAGGCATCGTTTTCCGCAAAATATACTCTGTCGCAAATTATTTTTCTTCTTTTTGAACCTTCTCCTTCACAGCCAGAAAAACGGTGTTGGCCCAACACCATTTTTTAGTGTTGAGGCCGGTTCAACATCAATAAGTGGTGCTGAGAAACGGTGTTGACATAATTCAACACCAAAATGTGGTGTTGAGGCCAGTTCAACACCAAACAACGGTGTTGAGAAAATGGTGTTGGCCCAATCCAACACACGGTGTTGAAAGAATGGTGTTGAAAATGTAACACTGAAAAATGGTGTTAGACCAGTTCAACACCAAAAAACAGTGTTAAGAAAACGGGGTGTTTCGACACCAGTTTAACGCCAAAAACGGTGTTGAGAATGGTGTTAAAATTCCAACATTGAAAAAAAACAAGGGTTATGTGAAACTTGGCAGGCTCGCCGTTTTGGTTTACGCCAATAATGTTACCAACTACAAATTGATATTTGAATTTACTTCAATTTCAAAATTTCAAATTTCAATTTAAGAAAAATGCAATTTGAAATGCCAGCCCTTATAAAAAAAATACCATGGTTTACAAGAATGGCTTAGAAACCGGTAAAGTTAAACAAATGATATTTACCAAATGTACTGATTGTAATTTGTATACAAGCGTCTAGTCCGTCATTCATAATCCAGCCGTCGTCCATTAGAGAATATCCGCGTCCATAATCCAAAGACCTATTCCATTTTCCACATAACAGTATTAGCACCAAATTCAAAACGACAATCATAGTATACATAAACATAGCCTTGTTTCCTGCAAGAGAGAAGCAGTCAACAGTTTTCAATGATGCCGGCAAGACATCATGATGCTCCAAAAATATCAAATCCGTATCGCTGATCAGTATTCTTAATCCATAATATTCGTTATAGAGTCGTAATCTAAAAGAAAGATGTATCTCAGTCACGCTTTGATTGTGCCTGTTCATATGAGTACCATGAGGATCTTGAAGTACATGGGTTCATACGGCCCCTAGCCCCGGGTTAAGCGGAATTAGACACAAGTTACGAAACGTAGCGCCATAGATCTTGCACGCTACGTTCGTATTTAACTATCAGCATGCGATATGTATCGCCAAATTTGAGAAACTTTGAGTGGAGGCGCTTGGTGGAATAGCCCTGTTTTATAAGTTTCTGCTTTATCAGCGGCTAAGCAGGACCCGAACTTGTGGAATGCTTCTCGGGAGGTTTATCTGGTTGCGGAAGTTTGGTCCCATTAGGTTCTTGTTTTACATCAGTTTTCTTTGAAGTAATCTCAGTCCGTTCAACATTTTCAAACCTAGGAATTTCCAGGTAACTAGATAATGGAGAAGGACAGTCTTCCTTTATCGATCAAGTCGGGCTTTCGGGCGCTCAATATCCTTATCGATCACTTTTACCTCTTCTTCGGTCTGCATAGTTAAATGCAGCATATCACTAGCCGACCTTCTGACAGCTTGGCTACGATACGGTTGCATTGCGGTACGAAACATCTCCCTGTGTAGTGGTTCCCCGCTGTGCTGTGGTACATGGGCCTCCGTTCGACCAGTATGTTGCGTACGTGTGAGTTTCATTATTGAATTATTCACCGTTGAAATTTGTCGCTCGATCTCGGCTTCAACTTCTGCCATCCGCCTCCTAAATCCCACCAGAGATTCAGTTTCATCAGCACCCATCATATGCTGTGGATTGGGCGATCTAGCATGCAGCCAAGATAAATCTTCCCGACTTCCCAGTCTCTCCATCGTTCTTCTCGGAAGTGAATAGGACATCCCACTAGCTGCCACCAGCGAAGCTTTCCGTGTAGCGTGTTAGGGGTATACGGTAGCGTGGTCTGTATGCCCCCTGCGTCCGTGGTAAGTATGTCCCGGTGAGAAATACCTTAACCCCTAAGAAAGGAGGATAAGGCTGAGAAATAGAGGGATAGGGAGAAAGAGAAAGATAAAGCGAAAGAGAGACAACAAACAATTAAGTTAGGTTATATGCTTTTATTAATGTTAACATCCATTGGTAGGACCTGCCAATATACATCAACCAAATGTATAAATCTAACGCGGGACAGTATCACTCAGCGTAATCCACTATACCCAGCATCTCACCTTCTTCCAAGGGGGGTTTCAATGTTTCCGTCTGTTAGAAACGTTTGGCACTCTTGCCACAGTACTGGGTATTTGGCTCTCCTGCCACTGCACAAGATATCCGGCTCTCCTGCCGTATGCCGAGTCACCTTCCTGCCGTTTACCAGGTCAGTAACACTATCCACTAGTCATGAGAAGGCGTCGAAGCCTTTCCAACACAGCAACTGGTTCAACTGAGTTATGTCGCTGTTTATATAGCTATCAGAGCGGAGGAATACAATTTAGACTCCTCACATATACGGACCAATCATCCACCAGCGCGGAAGAAGGCAAGTCCTAATTACTCAATTGACAGCTTTCTCTGCGCATGTCCAATGTCAGTCATTCTTCCGGTTATCAGCGGAGGTGGACGTGAACGATTATCAGAGCGATAGTAGCGTCCGCTACACTACCCTCCCCTTTGAAGAACGGCGTCTCGCCGTCTGATGAACTATTTACATACAGACAATTATCAAATTACACCAGGGAGAGCTGCTCGCATCAGGCTGGTCGCCATTCTTCCCAGGTCTCAGTTATGCGGGTTACATTTGTCTGTCTCCCTTGTTCGTCCCACTCGTATGATTTGATCACCTTCTCAACACTAACTCGAATCATATTTGATGTCTGCTCCGTTGTTTTCTCCGGTTGAGAGGCAACTGATTCGCAATCATCCGTGTCCCGAGCAGCGTCATCAGCAATGATCGGATCTTCGCTGTCTGCACACTGATCCAGCGTGAGGATTGAATTACATTGTTCTATCTCCAGAGACGCAGGTACTTCGTCTTTGTAAGGCGTTTCTCTGGCTGGAGACGTATTCTTTTGTGTAGCCGTCTTCACCGGTTTAGGTGGAGCTGTTGAAGTTGTTGCCAACGTCACGGTTGCGGATGGCTTGTATACTGGCGGCTTTGCTTGGTCTCGAGGACTGGCAAACATTTCCAGTCTAGGTGTCGATAGTATTACCGATCGGACAGCCTGTTTCGGAGACTCCTTGTAGACTTTCATCTTCTTCTTGCCTGACAGGACAGTAGTTTTCGAGTACTTCCTCTTGGTTGGGCCTTGCTTTAGGGTAAGGCTCTCCCTTCGGCCAGTGGTGCTTCCTCCGAAGGTGCTCAATCAGGTCCTTATGCATGGAATATCCAATGTCACAGTAAGGGCAACACACCAGTCCTTCCCGAGGGGTTCCCACAGGGTTGTCCATTTCCTGCAACGAGACAGAACAGTTTGTTAGGTGGTTCAACCTTGGATGGGATTTCGGATTAATTTTAGAAACATAGCTAGCATGGTACAATACATAATCATCTAGCCTAGGAGGGCGACGCATGCGTCGTTTGTGGCCCCTCGAGTTCACGTTTTCATCGATTGGATCTGAATGATCGCTTAAAAGTCGTCTTTCGTCTGTATTCAAAATGTACGGTTCCGGGATTTCGATTTCCTCTTCGGAGATGTCCAGGTTTTCGTCATCAGACTGTTCAGTCTCAGAATCAACATCATCGGGTCTAGGCTCGCAAGGCTTCAGCCTGTCATGGTGAACTACCTTCAGCTTATCATTTCCGACCTTGATTCTATAGGTTACATCTGAAAGAGAGCCTACTATTTCAAATGGACCACCCAGCGATCCTGTAGCTTAGGCGACAGTCCTTTTCGTTTGACCGTAGTATGAAGGTAGGCGAGATCTCCTGGTTGGTATCGATGTTCTCGCACCTTTAGGTCATAAACCTTCTTAAACCTTTTCTGTATCTGCTCTCGGGCATCAATGTGGACATCAATGAGTCGCTCCTTTAGATCTTCTACCCACTGATTTGGTTCCGTTGGCTCTGTTGGTGCCGCACCTACCACAAGATGAGCAGGTAAGGTTGTCTCGCGGCCCAACATCATATTAAGGGACTGACCCGTCGTCTCGTGCGCAGCCGCCCTATACGCCATCATAGTCAAAGGAATCTTCAAGTCCCGGTCACTTTGATCTTTAGCCACCATACTGTTTAGCATCTGTGCAAGAGTTTGATTGAATCGTTCAATCACTCCATTTGATTGGGGATGGTAGGCTGTTGTCCTCGTCTTCTTTACTCCCAACAGTTTGCACATGCCCTGAAACAAATTGCTCTCAAACTGTTTCCCTTGGTCGGAATGAATGGTGGAGGGCAGACCGAATCGCGATATGTAAATCTCGATCACTGCATCGGCTACATTACTGGCTTCCTGGTTCGGAAGAGCAACGCTCTCTACCCACCTGGTAAAGTAGTCTCCGACTACCAGTATATATGCGTTCCCTCTGATTGTCCTAGGAAGGGGCCCCATTATGTCAACAGCCATCTTCTCTCCGGTGGTTCCGGTGGGGGAATCCTTGTGTCGACTCCTTCGCTTCCTGCCGACATGTTTCCGGCGTCCACATGTTTGACAAGTTCGGCACCACTGCCTGACATCTCGTTGCAGTTTGGGCCACGTATACGATTGTCTTACTTTGTATAGCGTTTTTCTGACGCCTAAATGCCCTCCTGCTGCTGTATCATGACATTCGCGCAACACTCTCTTCCTTAATGCAAGGGGAACAACCAGTAAGTGTCGTATTACTTTGCCACCCTTGTTGTACCATCGTCTGACCAGCAATCCATCCTGCATGGTGAGAGCTCGAAACATACCCCACAATGCTTTGGCTGTTAGACCCTCAATGGATGTAGCGTCCCAGGTTGGTCTTTCATTTTCCTCAACCCATCGTATTACACTCTTCAGATCAGGGTCTTCTCTTTGCGCTTTGCCAAAGTCATCATTAGGGGAAATCAGTTGAGTTTTCTTGACTGTTTCCTTTCTCCTAATTTCAGCAACCTGTCCTTCGGGTCGGCGACTGAACGCATCTGCATTCCCATGTTTCTTTCCGGGCCTATGCTCAACTTCGAACTGATAGGTTCCAAGGACCTCAAGCCAACGGGCGAGCTGATCCTCTGGTTCTTTAGCATTCATTAACCACCGTAAGGAGGCATGATCTGTACGAAAACAGCATTTCAAAACATCAAAGGCATGTTGACATTCTTCTGTCCAAGTAAATCCACATCCCTTCTCAGTCAGCTTATGAAGGGGAGCAGCTATCGTTGCAAAGTCTTTCACAAATCGCCGATAATATCTGCTCAACCCAAGAAAGCTGCGCAGCTCCGACTGGTTGGTAGGTACAGACCATTCCTTCACGGCCTGCGCCTTCTCTGGGTCTGTCTGTATACCTGCCGCAGAAACGATATGACCGACGTATCTCACTTCACGGGCACCTATCACGCACTTTGATGGTTTCAGTTTTAGTCCGTGTTCACGGAAACGCTGAAAAACTTGTTTCAAACGAATGAGCATGTCGTCTGGCGTCCCTTTAACCCTCTTAAGGCCTTGTAACACATGTTTAACTTGAACGTTATCTTGTAACGGGTTAATCAATCCTAACAGTTACGCGAATCACATGTAAATATTGCTGAACTGTAGCGAATGCGCGCGTTTGGCTAAGATATGCGACATATCGACACAATAATTGCGTCGATGCAGGTAAGGGGTTAACCCCAATAAGTGAACAAAACAAAAGGTAACACGTCCATTGTGAGCGATAAGCAGTCCGCGTTGAAGCTGCATATGAGTTAGCTTGTAGTGAGTATCCTCTGCTGTCCAAACCACTAATTACCCTCTCTGTAGATACCACTGAAAGTATAGAAATCGAACGATCTATCAAACATATGATTTGGCGTGCAATAAGCAATAAGGTGCTTTGTACGGGAGCCACAACTGGCGAACACATGAAAAGAAACGTTGTATTTGGCCTTTCTGGTGGAGACGAGAAATTGCATCCGGAATATCGTTCTGGATACCAGGTACGTGAATTGCTTCAATCGAAAAATTACAACACAATGACAAATAATCCAGCTCCTTAAGAATGTCTAGCGCGATAGTGCACGCCGTAGATCCTTTGTTTATAATAGCTGCCGTAGTTGTATTGTCGGTGTATACCACAATTCGGTGGTCACGCCACGAGTCACACCATCTTACAACTGCCTCACGAACAATAGCAAGTTCCTTAATGTTGATATGAGCCATAGCTAGTTCTGGCCTGTCACACTGTTATACACAATACATCCAGCCAGCTTGGCAGAATGCTCCGCCGGCCTGTGCGCTGCTGTCTGTGTGAGTGAAGATAATAAGGCGAGAATCCCAAATGAGTTTGGTATTATTTCCTATCAACAAATAAATCTGCCACCCCGGAAAATCTGCTAGTATAGTGTTCAGTGAGCATTTATGCATAGGTTTATTAAGGGAGGTAATCACGTTAAAAATTCTCCGTATATGTACTCTGCCCCATGGAATAACAAACGCTGCCCAACTCAATTTGCCTGCCAATTTTTCCATTTGCTTACGAGATACCCATGTACGGTTCAAAAACCGATGTAACAAATCCCCTAATTTTTTTAACCTTGTTGTCGACCAGGCTAACTGAACCCAACACAGTATCAATCGTTATGCCTAAGAAAATCAACCGTTGGCATGGATCAATAACTTTATTCCACGTGATCTGGAAGACCAAGTACCGCAAAACTGACAGTAGGGTGTCATAGGCCTTAATACACTCATCACGTGACTCGGCAGCGATCAGAAAATCATTCAGATATACTGTAACGAAAATACCCTTTTTAGCCATTATACGTGTAACAGCCTGGGTGATTCATGGAAGGCCGATGGACTTTTCCTTGATCCGAAGGGTAAACGCAAATCGACTAAGTAGTTATGGGCTCGGAATCAGCTTCAAAAGTTCATTTAAGACCCGTTAGGCGTTGACTACGTTCGTCTTTGCCAACCGATCGATAGGCGGATTTCAAGTCAGCTTTTGCCAGATATCAGTTTGGTTGAATGGTATCTAGTGCATCCTTAACCGTTTGGTAAGAAAAAATGTTCCTTCGAGGCATAATAGTTAAGTCCCCTGTCTTCTGGTTGGCTGAAATCGTGTACTAACCTTATATTACCGTCTGGTTTCGTGATCGCACTCAGTGAACTCACAATATGTGATTTTTCTTTCACAAGAAGATAATTTTTGGCAGCTATTTCAGCGCGAATTTGCTTTTCTACGGCAGCACGAAATTTAGGACTGGTAGCAGAGCTATGGCTGTTCCTCTCGACCGGCATAGATGATATTTCAGTCATTGTCTATGAGAGAAAAACCATTTTCTATGCCAAGCAAAATAAATTCCCTGTCAGGATCATCCTGTAACATGGATTTCCATCAAAAAATTTGTTTAGACAATAGAGATGACACGGTGGTGGGCTCTATGGCAACTACGTTGAGAAGTTTTTTTTGGATCGTGGCATCACCGCTTTCTCCGGATGTTTTTGTCCGGTGGAAAACCTCAATGTGTCGAAGCGAAACAAGAAATGCAGACATGCGAGTACCGGCAAAGTATGTACTTTAGATTTAATACACTGCTTGGAACTAAAAATGTCAGCATCGGTGACAATGACAACAGGTTTTACAACTACGTTTTTTACGAATGAAAGCGCACGTAACTTGCGGAAATAAGTGTCTCATATACCGGTATATTCATGAGAGCAGCTCGCCCAAGCTCCCTATTGGGTCAACCATTAGTTCGTGAGTCAGTGCAACACGACGTCCCCAATTACTCCCTTTGACGAGGAGTTTTATTGACAATAGGCTTGTTTTCCTGAACGAAAACAGTATGCGGCGTATTGTTATCCCATCAAAAGAGCTGGAGGAACTACTGCTTTCGCAGAACTTCGATATTAAGGATTTCGTGTACATAAAACTAAAAACATTTACGTAGTTCAACCCAGTATTCATTCTGCACGTATTACAATTCACCATGAAACAACTAAATTGGTATATTTTTTTTATAAATGTGAAAATCCTGAATCATTAATTAGATGGGAGATCTTTGGGTTTTTTTACGCCATGACGTTCAAGTCTGTATGTTATAATGATGGCAAATCAACGCCATCGTGGCGTTAAAATATAGAGGATCTTACACGAGTGGCTATTTAATAAGAAAGTTATGATACGAGTTGAGTAAGTTTTATTGCGAGCTTCAGCGAGCAACATATAAAACTTACTCAACGAGTGTTCATATTAACGTCAACGTTCACATTAAATTACCACGAGTACAAGATTCTGTTTATCACATAACTATTAATAATCAAACATAAATGCAATAATTCGAAAGATTTTATCATCAAATCTATCACAAAATTACTTTCTGTGTTTCGTTCTCGACGAAAAAAAACGGCGTTGGCTCAGGTGCACCACATCTTCAAAAGATGCTGTTCCAAAGCTTAACAGAGTTTGCGCACTTCCCTTGCAAGGCTGCTCAGTTCTACAGCATTTAAAAATATCGTAGACCTTTTCACAAAAGAATGCAGCTTGTGTAACTTGTTGATCAGCTGTTCTTCATACATTGTTTATTTTGTTTCATCTCATTCCACGAGTTACACTCGTGTCCGATGCATGTTATCATGTGCGCGACATGTTGGCGTGCTCTCAGCGAGGTAACGACATGCCAGGCTGACACGATCGTTTTGAATGCGTAATCCATTTGAAGTCTCTAAGATTCAAATCCATAATACAAGAAATAAGCAAACCTCGGGAAGACTCCACGCAGATATTGCAAAAAGAATGATCAAAAGTGTAATTCTGAGATATGATGTGATAGTATACGGTACCCAAAATGGCGGACCGACTCGATTCGCCAGACAACAATGACAGACTACGTGAGTGCTATACAAAATGTGAAGCTCAAAGCTGTCAAAATAATGTATTGGCGATCATTGCTGCTTCATGTATGGTTATTGACAATTACAGTTTGCAGCCATGTTGTTGCATTAACATAGTATGTCGTAGTAAAACTTTATCAATGGGAAAAATAGTTCACTGATGTCACGACCTAGTGTAGTAATTTATTTTCTCACGTTACATGTGGTATCCAATCAGTATGTTTGAAAGTGTTATGTCACTAGTTACATACGATATTTACGTCATGGCTTTATGTCAGTGACTAACAACAGCTATGCGATAAAATATGGTACGTATTGGCGATTTTAGGCAATTCTCAATCGATTTTAATGAAAGACCGGAATAAAATTAGTACTGACAGAGCCGCATGACTTCACAGTATAGTCTTCTGGTTAACATATTCTAAAGCACATACCAAGAATCTAACGATTCGTGATATTTGTTGCATCTCAGGTACGCTTTTATTGTACCTGTTCATGTGGCAACTTGGATGACATAACCACACGGCCCATAGCACCGCCATAAGCGGTATTTGATAAAAATCTAGAGAGCTATGATGGAAATGCTTTGGCAACTCGTATATTGCTAATTGGTGAGCTATGTCGCTGTGACAACTTGTACACTGGGATTTGGTGAGCTGTATCGTCGTCAGATGAAAACGACGGCATTTAGCACAAAAGACTGGTCTGTAAGGCCCGATGTCGACCCAGTATCAACGTCCCACAATGTCAACATATATCAAAGACCGGAATGTCTGTACAGGGGGCGGGCCTTGGGGACGAAACGTCCACCAGCAGAATCTCGCCATATACAGGTAAAAATTACAACACATATAACGGAAGTGGGAAGAGGTGCCGACATACTGACAGAGCCACATGATTTCACAGTATAGTCTTCTGGTTAACCTATTCTAAAGCACATACCAAGAATCTAACGATTCGTGATAGGTGTTCTATCTCAGGTACGCTTTTATTGTACTTGTTCATGTGGCAACTTGGACGACATGACCACAGGTCCCCTAGCGCCGGCACAAGCGGTATTGGCACTTAAAATACCGGAAGGTCTGTACAGAGGCGGGCCTCGGGGACGAAACGTCCACCAGCAGAATCTCACCATATACAGGTAAAAATTACAACACATATTAGAAAAGTGGGAAGAGTTGCCGACGTACTGAGAGAGCCACATGACTTCACAGTATAGTATTCTGGTTAACATATTCTAAAGTACATACCAAGAATCTAAAGATTCGTGATATTCGTTGTATCTCAGGTACGCTTTTATTGTACTTGTTCATGCGGCAACTTGGATGACATGACCACACGGCCCCTAGCAGCGGCATAAGCGGTATTAGTTACAAATCTAGAGAGCTATGACGGAAATGCTCTGACAACACGTATATTGGTCATTGGTGAGCTGTGTCGCTGTGACAACTCGTACACTGGGAATTGGTGAGCTGTATCGTCGTAAAATGAAAATGACGTCCTTTAACACAAAATAGTCGTCTGTAAGGACCGATGTCGATCCAGCATCAACTTCCCACAATGCCAACATATATCCAAGACGGGAAGGTCTGTGTAGGGGCGGGCCTCGTAGACGTGCGGCGATTTGCAAAAAACGCCATATTTTAGAAGTAAAATGTACCCCCGTACACACGGCTACATCCTATGTCATTTGAAAGCTTATTTAATGTACTTTTTTTGTTAGACCGGATGTGGTCTTGAAAGATATTGCCGTAAGATCAAAAATGTCCATTCAAACGAGCCAATATCGAGTCTTATCGTCACGAAAAAGGAAAGGGGGTGGGTTTGCTTAAGTGCTAATAACTTTATTCATTTTACTCCAGTGCACAGTAGTGAGGTACCAATTTTCTCTTCATTAAACAGAGAATCCATTAATAACAGTTTTTATCTGGAAGATTTATTTAACAATCACAAAAGGTTTCTCAGGGAAAGAGGTATTTGTCTTCCAACCAAACATAACGATATACCAAAAGTATACTGGACTCCCAAAATGCATAAATCACCATACAAAGCTAGATTCATAGCTGGTTCTAGAAGCTGCACCACCAAGCTCCTTTCAACCCTGTTGACGAGAGCCCTTCAGGAGGTGAAAACATTTTGGGAAAGGTATTGCGCCACTATTTCTAAAAACTCTGGCGTTGAATGCATGTGGATATTGAAAAACTCAAAATGTCTTACGGAAGAACTTGATGCTAAAGGTCAGATACCGTACAGACATGTATCCACATGGGATTTCTCGGCTCTCTATACTACAATCCCTTATCAGGACCTTATTAACCGTCTAAGTTCATTAATAGTGTCTGTGTTCAAGAAAACTGATCGTAGATATATTAATGTCGGAAGCCATAAAGCATTCTTTAGCTCTACTACATACAAGAGATATCATTCATGGGATGTTTCTTTGTTTATAGAGTTGCTTGAATTTCTCATTAAAAATATCTATGTGAAATTTGGCAACACAATATATCAACAGCATATAGGTATTCCAATGGGTAGTAATTGTGCACCCCTATTGGCTGACATATATCTGTTCTCTTATGAACATGACTATATGCATGCGCTTTCAAAAACCGATCCTATCGAAGCCCGTTCCTTCTCATTCACCAAACGCTATATAGACGATCTTCTCGCTGTGGATAATCGCTATATAAATGACGCAGTGAAGGATATATATCCACCTTCACTTGATTTGAAGGAAACTACAGATAACACTACAGGCACGTCATATTTAGACCTATATCTCTATAAAAATGAAACGGGCCTTCTCTCTCGTCGACTGTATGACAAAAGAGATGATTACAATTTCGACATCGTAACCTATCCCTTTCTGGATAGTAATATTCCAGTGGGACCTGCATATGGAGTATACATATCACGCCTAGTAGCATTTGCTAGATCCTGTGTTAGATGTGACGATTTTAATTAACGTCACAAAACATTGTTGCAGAAACTTATAAAACAGGGCTACACCACCAAGCGCCTCCACTCAAAGTTTCTCAAATTTGGCGATACATATCGCATGCTGATAGCAAAATACGAGCGTAGCGTGCAAGATCTGCGGCGTTACGTTTCGTAACTTGTGTCTAATTCCGCTTAACCCGGGGCTAGGGGCCGTATGAGCCCATCTACTTCAAGATCCTCATGGTACTCATATGACAAGTCACAATCAAAGCGTGACTGAGATACATCATTCTTTAGATGACGACTTTACAACGAATATTATGGATTAAGAATACTGATCAGCGATAGGGATTTGATATTTTTGGAACATCATGATGTCTTGCCGGCATCATTGAAAACTGTTGACCGCTTCTCTCTTGCAGGAAACAAGCCTATGTTTATGTATACTATGATTGTCTTTTTGAATTTGGTGCTAATGCTGTTATATGGAATAGGTATTTGGATTATAGACGCGGATATTCTCTAATGGACGACGGATGAATTATGAATGACGGACCAAACGCTTGTAATTGTTAAACTGTCTTGAATCAAGACGTCACTCGCGGTCCTCTTCAAATTCCCAATGAAATATTTTCTAAATAAACAAGTATGGTTTCTTTACTAAGTTATTCAATGCTATGAAATTCAAATAATTATGTCATAATTATTGTCACAGGTACTCTGTATCATTGCATCATTGCATGAAAAAGTACAGGCTATATAAAGTGTCCCACTACCACAGAGAATAGAACATGTAAACAGGAAGTATCTGTCAAAATTATACATTTTCATACCAAGCGTTTATCTAAGATTGTCAAGCATCTGACTTCATTCTATACGTGGTGAAAATGTTTTATGGCTTTATATGTATATTTCAATGATTTCTTTTATCTCTTGTTAATTTAAAGCAATATCAAATGTTATCTTGATTATCGTTGTGGGTGGGAGGAGAGTCATCTCATAATTACTATTGCAATTTACATGTTTTCCCACAGTATGTATAGTCTACCACTTTTAATAAGATTTGTGAATACAGTGTTCTATGAATTACTCTTTACAGGTCAATGATTTTCAATCTATAGAAAATTTCAAAACTATTTAAGGGGTCATCTAAAATTAACAATAAAATTGTCACATCAACAGTATGTTCTTGTAAACCTAATTCTAGGGTTTAATATCACACAGGAAAATGCCCACAAACATACCCACTCTCCAGATATGTTCTGACCCAACAATAGTCTGAGTATAGGACATCACTATATGTATTCATGTACCTCAAAGCAGTTGTTTTGGATATTTTGGGGAGTATATATTCTGTATATCCCAAGCATAACTCTCAACAAGGATCAAGCCTAATCATCAATACAATTAATATTAATGAATTATAATCTCCAATATTATGATCGCGCTTGTTCGCACATATGTGCTACTATACACTATTATTACGGTGTGTTGATGGTGTCAGGACAGAATTATCACTTCTAGTGATGTTTCTCCTGTAGCGCTGTTTAATAGCGCTGTTTCTTCTAATGTCGTTTGTAGTTTCCAAGATTCATAAGATCCAAGTTCTCTACAGCATTATTGCTATTTTTCATCAAATGTGTCAGGACAGAGTACTCGCTTCTGGAGTTCTGTAGGTATTGACATATATCAATTTCAATTCGGGATTTATCTGCTTTGACCCATTTTATATGTATGCTGTTTCGTTCAATGTCTTTAATGAACTCGAAAAAGGGCTATATCATCAAGCGCCTCCACTCGACTTTTCTCAAATTTGACGATACATATCGCATGCTGATAGAAAAATACGAGCGTAGCGTGCAAGATCTACGGCGGTACGTTTCGGAGAGAATTTTCGCTTCTGGAGTTCTGTGTGTATAGAAAAATACCAAACTAAATTCGAGACTCATCTGCTTTGACACATTTCATGAGTATTCAACGCGGTCTTCCGTAGTTACCAAAGTCCGTAAGGTCCCAATTCTGTTCATTATTATTACTGCTTTATCACATGTGTCAGAACAGAATTCTCGCTTCTGGAGTTCAGAAGGTATTGAAAAATACCAATTTCTGTTTTGACACATCAACATAGCCACGTTACAGGCGTGTTTCAACCCTGAATACGGTTTCTACCTACAAGTGGTCATATGTCCACATGATCTTGTTCGCATGTCTTTCGTGTAACGATTGTGGCATGATGCGAGACATACATCAGAATAATACCGCTGACATCCATAGTAATATTAAACTAGTAAGAATACTCTTCATCAGTCGTGTCTATATGAATTCCTAGCTCCAGTTAACGACGGACCTCCAGTTCAGAAGAGATCAACAATAATGACGGCTTTGGCTCCACTATAAGAAACAGCGCTGAAGAAAATCAGCTCCACTATAAGAAAATCCGATAAAATCGTATGGAGACTAATATTTCTCAATATCTACAAAAGATCATGAGGGAAAATTTTGTCCCGACACCTGATAATAAAACAGTAATAATACTGTACAGAACTTGGACCTTATGTACCTTGAAAACCACAGAAAACATTAGAAGAAATTTCACTGATAAACAGCGTACACATGAAATGTGTCAAAGCAGATAAATCTCCGAGATTGGTATGTTTCAATACCTACTGCATAAATATCTCTAGGAGCGATAATTCTGTTCTGACACTATTTGCGAAACAGAATAAGCGAGATAGAAATATTGAACATCATAAATCATAAATATTAATAGAACAGTCCCGTGATGAAAGTCTCTAACGACAAAAAGCGAGACACGACGTCATGATCCAAATGGCGTTACGCCGATGTTAGGCAGCGAACCATTTCTTAATATTTGAATGCTGTATTATCTTATGCACGGGCATTTAGATGCGATGATTTGTGTTTGCAAATGCCTCTTTAACATCTTCAAAATTGTTTGGATATCTTGTATTTCGAAACATCTCAAGATCGGCTTTTCTTGAAACTCAACTACTTAGATAAAGGACTGGACATCATTAATTTACCTCGAATCCTGAATGATCCAGAGGTGCGCAACGCTGTACCAAACTATTTCAAGTTCACAGGACCTCCTTGCATTTCATATAATTATACTAAATCTATAGCCACCAAAATATTCAATTACTCCAATGCTGTCAAGGAGTTTGACTGGAACTTATACACGTCAGGAGGCTATAGTTGTGATTGTGAATTGTCGAACTTTATCTATACACCATGCAAACATATTGTGACTGGTGACCTTGATGTAGTGAGTGATAAGGATCTGAAATTACTCCTGATGAAAGGACCTAAATATAGAGAGCCAAGAAGAATAAATCTGAAGGCGGACCAGAAGATAGTCCTGACCGCATTAGAGCAGTACGTTATTGATTGGTCCAAGCGAGAAAAAGTTGAACCTACAGTACTCGCTGATTAGCTGGACCTCACCAAGAGCAAGGTCGTTGAAACAATCCGCCATATTGACAGAAGTACTCTTCCCCAAGCAAAACAAGTACTGAGAAACCTCAATTCACAAGAAGTTCTAGCAAATCTCCAGAGTAAATTCGTCATAGTCCCAGCAGACAAAGCTCCGAATAATATAATATTCATATGTAAATATTACTATTACCAGGTGCTGGTTAAAAAATTGAGTGTAGACATATCTTCATCAAATACGTCTACTTACTTCCAAACTGCATTTACTCTGGAAGATTTATTTAACAATCACAAAAGGTTTCTCAGGGAAAGAGGTATTTGTCTTCCAACCAATCATAACGACATACCAAAAATATACTGGACCCCCAAAATGCATAAATCACTATACAAAGCTAGATTCATAGCTGGTTCTAGAAGCTGCACCACTAAGCTTCTTTCAACTCTATTGACGAGGGCC
>JAVTVY010002315.1:0-36364 GCA_036873755.1 Hanleya hanleyi
TACAAGCCCTTGTTCTGGGCTTGAGTTAATTACAAGCCCCTTGTTCTGGGCTTGAGTTTTCACGTGGTTGTTCTCACGTTGTTGTTGTTCACTGAATAAAAAAAAAATGAGATCTCACCAAAAAACCCTGTCTTGTGTGTTTTATTCCTAATGCATCAATGCCCCATGTGGAGATTCAGTCAAACTGAAATCAGTGGTGTAGGATGGGGTCAAAATGTAACCCATCAAGTTTAGAAGGCAAGAGCACTATAGTAAAAAATAGAGAGCCAATGAAATCAGCCTACAGACCAAGTACGTGTCTTTGGTCTAGGTTTGGAACGGGCATTTCATTGAGGTACGTGTATACGGTGAGTGAAGAGACTCGTCCAACACGTATAGATTATGACTATAAGTTCTATGAGCATAATGCATGAAAGTGGCTTTGAACACCATATTAGTCAATCAGTGGCCTAGAATGGAGCCAAAGGTAACCCATCCATGTCCAGAAAAACATTACCCGGGTGTACAAGAACCCAGATGTAGGCGCGGACGTCAGCGAAAGCACACCGTGAATACCCCAATTCCATTGGCTGATTGTTCGATCGCTGATTGGTTCTTTTTCTCGACCGCTGATTGGCTCTTTTTCTCGACCGCTGATTGGTCCAAATGGAACTGTCCATCTTTCCCAGGTTCATCTAGAATCCCCCTAGAATCTAGAATTTTTCATTGTGCTCAAGCTCTGACTATAGCGATGCCGCAACATTGTCTCATTGGACATTGGACCGTCTGACCTGGAGGTGACCCTTTGACCTTTTGACCCGCGTCCGCGCGCGCGCGCACTGCCGGGGATGACGCGGGATGACGCGCGCGCGCGCGCGCTCGCGCTGCGGGGCGCTGGGGCGGGGCGGGAAAAGGTGCCGGCGGTTGACCATACGGACGTCTAAGAGGAAACATGTGGAACTCTTCTATGTTTGGAGGTAGTTTTTTAGTGAAAAACCCGGAAGTGACGTCATACAGGGTCCAGTTTTCGACACTGAGTGACCACATCCGACAAAATGGCCAGTTTTCGACACCGGATGTGCCGCCATCTTGAACATACGTGCCGTCATCTTGGATATGTCCCATAATGCACCGGGTCAAAATACTCGCTTCTGATTGGACGAGAGCTCTGGGACGGATTTGAAATACTCGCTTCTGATTGGACATGCATCTGCGCATGCGCAGAATGATATTCCTACCGCACACCCAACCCATCAGATGCCCCTTCACGAATGCTTCACTTAGATACCTCACTCGATCCCATTGGTGCATTAGGGGCTCCCCTACATCCCAACACGGCTATTTTCATACACTTGGGCCACCGCGCATGCGCAGAATGCCGATAGTTCAACCCCACACCCAGCCCATCAGATGCCCCTTCACATAAGCTTCACTTTGATACCTCACTCAACCCCATTGGTCCATTAGGGGCTGCCCTAGCTCCCAACACGGCTATTTCCATATCCTTGGGCCACCGCGCATGCGCAGAATGCCGATAGTTCAACCCCATATCCAGCCCATCAGATGCCCCTTCACGAATGCCACCGATTCGCACGGGGACACTTCCTATCATGTTCTAAATGACGAGACGAGTAAAACGAGACCTCACAACCCTACCGCAAATGTATAGAAGTACGTTTCCCAGGATGGTCCTATACCTCCCATACCCACATAGGCATTTTCCCGTAATTTAGGATAAAGTCCGTATTCCGTATTTTTTCAGGAAAATTTTTACATACACCCACCCTGGAACTAGGGGAAGATAACTCTGTTGATAGACAAGCCCCGTTAAGCCCGGCGACCTATATACCCCTCATACCCCATATAGGCATTTTCCCAGGTTTTCGATAAAGTCCGTGTTCCGTATTTTTTTTTTCAGGAAAAATTTTACATGCACCCACCCAGCCATCAAATATCCCTTCACCTAGGCTTCACGTTGATACCTCACTCGACCCCATTCGACCATTAGGGGCTCCCCTAGATGCCAAAACGTCTATTTTCATACCCTTGGGCCACCGTGCATGCGCAGAATGACCCTAATTCAACCCCACACCCAGTCCATCAGATGCCCCTTCATGAATGCTTCACTTTGACACCTCACTCGATCCCATTGGACCGTTAGGGGCTCCCCTAGCTCCAAAAAGGCTATTTTCATGCCCTTGGGCCACCGCGCATGCGCAGAAGGCCGATATGTCAACCCCACACCCAGTCCATCAGATGCCCTTCACGAATGCTTCACTTTGATCCTCACTCGACCCCATTGGACCATTAGGGGCTCCCCTAGCTCCAAAACGTCTATTTCCATACCCTTGGGTCACCGCGCATGCGCAGAATGCCGATATTTCAACCTCGCGCCCAGCCCATCAGATGACCCTTCATGAATGCTTCACTTTGATACCTCACTCGACCCCATCGGTCAACTAGGGGCTCCCATAGCTCCAAAAAGGCTATTTTCATACCCTTCGGCCGCCGCGCATGCGCAGAAGGCCGATATGTCAACCCCACACCCAGCCCATTAGATGCCCCTTCACCTAAGCTTCGCTTTGATACCTCACTCGACCCCATCGGACCATTTTATCTAGGGACTACTTTTTCTCCGCGGAAGCTTTTTCCCGAGACCGAATCACCGCCAAAACCGCGGCCAAACCGCATCACCGCGCATGAATACATTTTTTTTTTTTGCCGGAACTTTTTTTTTTTTTTGCACACCTCCCCAATAACCCACCTCCCCCAATAACCCCCCAATGCCCGAGTTGTCTCCCTTGCATCCATAGTGTAGAGATGGCAACTGTGACGTCACAGAGGTCATATGCAAATTTCTGAGGTCAAACAGCGCTTAGTTGCTCTTTATCCACTACTCCGGTGCTAGGGGCCGTGTGGTCATATCATTCAAGTTGCCACATGAACAGGTACAATAAAAGCGTACCTGAGATACAACACAATACATACAATAATCTGCTTATTTGGCAAGAACTAAGTAAGCTGTACATAAAGGAATAAAATATGGCGATATAGCGGGTATGTGCCTACATCGAATATTTCTACATGTCATGAAGTTTGGATAAGGACTCTCATTTTAAAATAATATAGGTATAATTTTCTTGGCAATCCACATTAGAATTGATGGAAACCTACAAATGTTATAACTCGCATGGGAATATACAATTATGAAACAATACACATTATAATTTATGAAAAGAAAACTTGTTAATCTATAAATGATATTACCTAAATAATTTTAAATCCTTTGATGATTTCAATCCTTGGTTTAAAATTGGTTTGTTCCGGCGAATGACTAAGTCTTCTTTGAATAACACTTGAGACCAGTGCGCTGCTGTATTAATAATTTTAGTGTTTAATTCTATAAGTGACAACAAAGAGATCGGGTCATCATCAAAAGAGCCATTTGCTATATCAAACGTTTGCCGAATGTAACTAAAATTGTCGCACTGGCTTACATGTTTAAACACCTCGGATTTGGAAGAAGCATGTTCTTTCAGGCGAGCGATAAAACATCTGTCTGTTTTGCCGATGTACTCTGATTCACATCCTGGACATGAAAATTTAGATATAATAGAGCTTCTATATGTTGTCGGGGTGGGATCCTTGATGTTGATAAAGAAATTTGTTTTCTTTGTCTCCCATAAAACAATGTAACACGCCCTTCCCAGAGTATATTTTCTGAGTTTCTTGAGGCATTGTCGAAATATTCTTTCACCTTCCCGACGAATGTACGGCAGTCTTATCCATATTTTGGTAATATTGTCATCATTGTTAGGACTGGTAGCTACTCTCGGTAAGCTGTATTTGTTTGCTAAATTATCCACTAACTTTCTGGCGGTATGTCCGGAGAATCCATTCCAAGGCATACATTTCCTAATAATAGACAATTCCCTTATTGATGTAGATATGTGAATGCGTAAATGTGGATATGTGATAAGTGAATGTGGATATATATATGTGAATATATATGGATGTGCATACTCTAATATATGGATGTTCATTTTACTCCCACCCCGACATCGAATCCAGATAATCTGTCTAAAGATATTCGGGACTTCAGCAAATCACTTAGAATTGGTGAATTAATGCATGAAGCTGAAAAAAGAACTTCAGCGGCTACGTCAGATGATTCTTTACTTAAAAATCCTTCGACTTTTCGGCTTCGTACTAGTGATGACGATCACCTGGAATTATATGTAGATAGTCTGAATGATATACCCCTGACCGCATCATCTCAGGCTCGTTCAAATACATCTTCTAAACAGAAGTCTGTTATCAAGGAGCTTCTGTCTAACCCGAACATTATAATTAAAGAGGCTGATCAAGACAAAACGGTAGTGGTAATGGCTATGGAGTATTACAAGGAACAGATTCTTCAAATGTTGAACGATAAGGACACTTACAAGGAAAACGAAACGAATCCAGACAACGAAATTATAACTAAACTCCGTAAACTTATTAGGAAGCATGAGAAGATTCTAACCAAAAATGAAATAGAATTTCTGACTAAATTCGAATCCAATCTAGCAACTTTTATGGTCTCCCTAAAATCCATAAGTCAGTAGAAATAAAAAATGCTATCCAAGAACGAAAGTCAGAATACATTGTGCTATGTAGGCCCCTGGATCTTAAATTTAGACCCATTGTTGCTGGTCCGTCATCCCCTACGCAAAGTATTAGCCATTTTACTGATATCTTGCTAAGAAATTTTCTTAAACACGTTAAAAGTTATGTAAGGGATGATTTAGATTTTTTTAATCATTTGCCCACTGAAGTGAACGTTGATATTAAAATGGCCACTTTAGATGTTCACAGGCTATACAGCAGTATCCCACATGATTTGGGATTAGAAGCCATCAAATACTGGCTCGTTCAACATCCAGACACTCTCCATGACCGATTGTCTAAAGATTTCATTTTAGATGGAATAAAATTCATTCTTAACAATAATTCATTTTGTTTCAATAACATTTACTACTTGCAGGTTTTGGGGACTGCCATCGGTACAAAAATTTCCCCGTATATGCAACCCTAGTTATGGGCTATTTAGAAATAAGCCTTTACGAAGAAGTTAAATCAACTTATGGAGAAAACTTGGCTATGAATTCGAAGAAGGGTGGAAAAGATATCTTGATGACTGCATCATTTTCTGGCCCCTTGCAAACGGACCTATCGAGTCTTTACATGAACTCGTGAATTCTTTGCATGCAAACATATCGTTCACTATGGAACAAAATGACAGCGAGATACCATTTTTAGATATTCTCTTTATCAAATCTGGAACCTCTATTAGTATATATATATAGAAAACCCACGGATGCGCCGTTTTATCTCCACTTCAGTTCTAATCACCTTAGACACACCAGAGAGAATATTCCGTACACATTAGCTAGACGGGTTTGTACTATTATTTCCTATATTGTGATCCGAGACCAACAACTTATGGAATTGAAATAAGCTGTACGGCAAAGAGGCTATCCGGAAGGCCTTATCGATAAAAGGGATTAGGAAAGCAACCGCTCATCCGCTTTTTTAACTAAGACAGCCTTCCCAAAAAGTTGCAACTGTACAATAATTCTTGAAAAAGAACGTAAAGTTCGAAACTGCAGTCCGAATATAGTGATGTAGAAAGTCAAGAAGGCTATTTGTTATTTTTATTCTTATACCTCTTCTCCACATCAGAAGACCGCTCTTTTTATACCTGGATGTGCATATATAGAAGTAGATATGTGGATGTGAACATGCGGAGTTTGATATGTAGATGTGAATATGTGGATGTGGGCGAGTCGAGTGGATATGGGATGTGAACAGTTGTTGATGTATATATGGATATGGATATATGACTGTAGATGTGTATGTGTGTACATTATATCTATATTTTCTATAAAATTTATCGGGGAATGAAACAAATTTGTATGGAAGAGACGGCTTGTTGTATTTACTTCATCTACATACATTGATACACTGGGGAGTTTGAAATTACAGAAGTTGAAGGGGGTGTATTTATAGTCTTCGTTCACAGCTTTCAATGTGACGAACCCAATCTTATCACATAACTGCTGTGTTATTAGGGGCATATGGTCGTCACCTCACTGAGAACTCGCCAACATGTAGCGCGCCTGATGACATACAGCGAACTCGAATGCAACTCCAAAATAAATAATGTATGAATAACAGCTAATTAGCAAGTTTCAGGTATTGCATTCTATTGTGAAATGGTCTACGATATTTTGAAATGCTGTGGAAACTTAACAGTCTTAAAGGAGATGCTCAAACTCTGTTGTGTTTTGGAACTATATCGGCTTAGCGTATACAGCAACTTGTGAGGCTGTGATGCGAATATATGCGTTTATGATTTACTTAAAAATAGTTATGTGATAAACAGAATGTTATATTGGTGACAATTTAATATGACACTCGTTAAGTAAGTTTTATATGTTGCTCGCTAAAGCTCGCAACATATAAAACTTACTCAACTCGTGTCATAACTTTCATATTAAATAGCCACTCGTGTAAGATCCTCTATGTACAAAACCTGTCCGGCTGTTATGGTACACAGTCACATCTCGCTCCCGCTGAACAGATATTTCGTTGTAGTCCTTCCTAGATGTTGAGCATGGCTCAATGTAATGCCACGGTTCACTATAAATTTGAACACTTTCAATTAAATATCCTCCATAACGAGTTTATAAGCCGAGAGGTTTGGATGACAACTTTACAACGAATATTATGGATTAAGAATACTGATCAGCGATACGGATTGATATTTTTGGAACATCATGATGTCTTGCCGGCATCATTGAAAACTGTTGACCGCTTCTCTCTTGCAGGAAACAAGCCTATGTTTATGTTACTATCATTGTCTTTTTGAATATAGTGCTAATACTGTTATATGGAATATGGAATAGGTCTTTGGATTATGGACGCGGTTATTCTCTAATGGACGACGGCTGAATTATGAATGACGGACCAGACGCTTGTAACCTCGATTGACATGAAGATAAACTGCGTTAGAGCTCGGCATAATTTTCCGCTCACGTCAATTCTGTTAATTAGGTAGCGATCTTGACCAAGTCCGTCTTGTAAAATTTCATTAAAAATGTTCTGCTTTTATTGTGTATGATGTGGTCTAACCAATAATCCCACACAGTGTCCCGAATGTGGATCACCTGTATCTAGCTGTTCAGCGGAATCCCTGGCGACTGTATAGCATTGCAAGCTGTGTCGCCCAAATTTCACCAGTGCTGGAATTTAGGCTTTGTACTAGAAGTTGAAGGTATACTCATACTTACAATTCTATTTTCTTTATTTCAGGCAACTGAACCCTTTGTCCATGGAACTGACATACTCTACATGTACAAAATCATTGGGGATGGGGATTGCTTTTTCCGCTCTATTGGTTTTGGCATGCCTGGGTATGATCAGAACCAACATGCCGAGCTGAGACGAATGGCACTGGATTGGTGTGAGAAGAACCAGGCCCTCCTCGATGTGACACCTCGTGAGATGGAAGAAATCCGATCTTTGGGACATCCGGTAGGGGACCATGCCATCACGGCCCTTGCCAATGTTCTTGGGATACGGATTGCCGTCTGGTATGACACATCCGAGAGAGAGAGTGCCGGGTCTTCCAGCATTTCCAACCAAGCCGCTCTCTTCACACTGTCCATGTCTACTTTCATCTTCATGGCCATTTCGATGCTTTGACTGCCAATCCTGTGGCGGATAACCCTGTTTATAAACGCTGGGTTATCCACCGTCAGAAATTGGTTTCTCTGGATCAGGAATGTGCGAAGAAGATGGCAGGGAAGAAGAGACCGAAGCCAAGCTCCAAAGACCAAGCTTCAAAGAAACAACCGACAGCAAAACGGAGAAGAAAAGCAAAAGCCTTCAGTGACCTGAGCGTCGTCGAACGACAGAAGAAGATACTCTCTTGGCTGGTTGATGAACCCCTCATCAACCGCATCCTGGATGGCCTGCAGGTGGAGGAGACAGAGGTGGAGACCATGCCGGATGCCATTCCAAACCAGATTTTGGACTCCGCTGTTGACCTTGGGGAAGTTCGTGCATTCTTTACGGAGGATGCATGGACTGCCCTTGAGCACCTCTTACATGTGAAGGAGAGACAAGCCCGTTGGACTTGTCAAACCTGCACTTGTTACATTGAGGATGGTCAAACCAGTGTTGTCTGTGAATGCTGCTTGGAATGGTATCATCAGCAGTGCTGTGGATATTCCAAAACCCCTCGAGTGCAAAAATACTTTTGTTCTTCTTGTAAATAATTTGATTTGAAATAAAGTGCTTTTATCCTCATTTAGTTAGCTACACATTATTATAAGTAGATTCAATTTGTTCTTTTCTTGTATTATTTCTGTGTTACCATGGAGTACCGTATATTTAGGGGCCACGTCCAATTAATCGAGTCACTTTCTCGATGCCTTCGAGATGGATCGAGAAATTTCTCGGCTGAAACCGGGAGGGCAGAATTTATATATAAATTATGAATATATAATTTAATGATCTTCTCTCACATCGATAATTGATTGTGTACCTGACTGGTATCCGTCGCGGAATAAATAACACATCAACGGGCAATTGTCTGAATAATAGTGATATGGAAGCATACGTTAATTATTGTTCTATAAAGTGTTTTGGACCAAACTTTCAACTGAAAAATGAAAGCTATGTTACTTGTTTAACCGGAGTATTAACCTCGATGTGTAATTTGTTTTATAATTTGGTATTATTCATTGCAGATTGATTTTACTGATAATTAGTCTTGTTCAAATAAGGAGATTATATCAACAAAGTTTATTCATGACGTATGCTCACCCGGAAATGGTTAGCGGAAATATTGACAATCGGAACTAATCCACGCCACAGTCGGTCTGTGAGAAACCGTCGGCTTGAAAGAACCGCGAAGTGAGAGGGGTTAATTCTTTGAAGAAAAAACTGAAACAGCACTGTTGGCGGCGCTTGATAATATACTCACGTTCTATTATATATAGCTGATTTCATGGGTCTAGGAAATTAACCGAATAAAGAAAGTAATTACCACCCAATTCAGAGAGCAATCACGCTTTAGACGCATACATTTAATTTTAATATAAACGATACCGCGTGTTGTTTGTTCGAAATCTTCGATCGAGCTATGTTTATTCTATGGTTTCCATTGAATTACCAGCCGCTCATGTGGTCTTCATATCCACTTTATTTATGAATACAGAGGACATCTCTGACGATAAAGATACTCTTTTCTGATACACTTTCAGAGAAACATGACATTTTATTCTAAGACTTGCAGAATTTATTTCAGTTCGCAGTTCCTCACCGTATCTCATTTAGTTCTTCAAATTCAATATAACTGAGCCAGTTTATACATTTTCAATTGGCGATGTTTGTTTCTTTCCATTCATGGCGTGCAGATAAATTGCGCTGTCAAAGCAAATATGCGACTACACATCTCTAGACGGAATAACAAAATAATATTAAATGATGCATGTTCAATTTAATTCATTATCCGAGTTTAAATGCATATATACTCGCCCAGATTAATTTCGCTGCCACAGAGTACATATATAAGGAACCTACACCTCCCGAATGGTTCAAACTTTCATTGACGCCATCTCGATTCCATTCTCGAAGCATTATTTCGAGGAGGATCGAGATGGTCTTCTGCTTCGAGAGAAAACCGGGAGCAAACCGGGACAACAATCGATAGAGATAAACCGGGACCCTTCGAGACGAGATATTTATCGGTTTTACTCGTTTATCGAGAAACCGCCTCGATCGATTGGACGTGACCCCTTATTGAATGAAATACAAATGTGCTGTTAAAAATGATTATATGTATATGAATATGCTGATTGATTCTTTAGTTTTCTAATATTTGTATTATTAAAAACATTATTTTTATTTACAATAATGAAAGTGAACTATTGTCATGCATAGTGCTCCATATTTGTGCAATTTACAAAATATGTGCTGACCCGATTGACTTTTGAGAAACTTGTTTTTTTGTTTCTTGTAAAAACTAATATTAATAGAATGGGCAATATGCATAGATGTATATAATGTAGTTGAATTAATTGATATTTTAATATTAATATCCAACATTAAATGCTTGACAGTTTATATTTTTATCACATAATTAGTTATGCATGACAATAGTTTACTTTCAGTACCAGTATCTTAGTTAAAATTAAAAGCAGGGGGGGTGAATAAAATCCTTTATTTTACTTTACTACTGTTTGTTTGTTCTTCTTTGTCAATGCTTGATAGTTTATATTTTTATCACACAATTCATTATTTAGTACCATTATCGTATTTAAAATTAAGGGGGTGGGGGGATATCTTTTATTCTACTTTACTACTGTTTGTTTGTTCTTCTTTAAAAAAAAAATGAATAAATAAAAAATAAAATATAAAAAAAAAATAATGATTTTTTTATAATGACCTTGTATTTGGTAAAATTTAAGGCTGGGAATAAAATAATTTATATTGTCTTTACTCCTTGTTTTCTTGTTTGCAAACATGACCTGAGGAAGCAGTGAAATAGCTTTAATATTTTCTGATTGTAAATTGTTCTGAAAATACCCCCCGGAGATCAGAAGAGTAAACTTTAGTAATTCATGGCCGGAGTTGAGGAATGGTTGATTAGGTAGATCTTCTCTTCCAGTCCACTGCACAGCTTGTGGTGGCCTCAGCTAAGCACTAGACAATGCGCCCAATGTCGTGTCACTTCACTGAGCAGAGCACTGTCTGCCTGCTGCCTGACTGTGTTAGCCAATGCTATAACATACTGTCCTGAGAACGGCCTGTCCTGAGAACGGCCTTGTCCTGAGAACGGGCGGTAGCACTTCGGCCCCTAATCAGGTATGGAGTTATCATTTCCCCCTGAATCGTGCAACATCCACCTGTGACCACATCGACTGTAGTAATACGTTGATCAGATCGCCTTTGTCTTCTTCTGTGAGCAGGGGTACATCCTTTAACATTACTTTGGCTTAAACTTCTCGCCTTCTGCGTCTAACATATGTATAATTCATACTTTTACTGGAAGACGTTCGATTTCTGAATGACACACATTCGTTCCACCACCGTTTGTCTCCGGCTAAGGATCTCCAGATATTTGTGTCTGCAACAGTACTTGAAGTGTGTATCAGAGGAACAGACGGCAGGCTACGTCCTATTTTGCGTGAAAGCCAAAGGATCATGTCCTTCTTAAATAGTGGACAGTTCAATGGGTCTTAGGGGTACTACTTCAGCTCGTTCATCACCGGATATTGCTAAAGGATGATGGGAAATTAGCGTGGCGACGAATAGATACTGGGTATCATTTTCATGACCAATACTCCCACTTCAACACGATGAAATAGGGATACTTTGGTTTCTCCGACATAGGATTCGCCAGATATGCTGGAATATACGTATAGTCGACTTCCGATCGATGAACTTTATTATGCGACTCTTTGGTGATGAATATTTCAACGAGTCCGACATTTCATCGCAGGAATTGATTCAAGTCAACCTTCGAAAGACTGAGATTGTTGTGGGGAAACAATTGGATTGAATCCGTGTTGCGATAATATAGGATTAACTTCTGGTGATCTGGTGATTCAACCCATATACGTTCTTTTTATACTTATAGTTTCGCCGCTATTTTTTGCATCATATCGTCTATCAGACCGAATCGACCTTTAATGAGTAACCACTGACGATAATTTAACGACACACCCTTCTTCGTACCTTTTCCGTTTGGAAAATAATTCGCGTGTCTTTACCCCGGATACAAGTATGAGGAAATTTTCAAATTCCGGTCGATTGTCGATCGCATAAACTTACACAACATTGTGTCGTAATATATACGATGTAGTCGTAATAGATGGAATGAGTTGAGTAATATAATCTCGCTGACATTTGGAATGCCGTGCGCGTAATCTGGTTAATACTAGGTAGGATAGTACTAATATAATACCGATGCGAGCACCATTACGTCTAATAAGCACTGTCTCTCACTCTCTTTGAATGTCCACACCGCTATGGGGATTGGAGTGAAATGACGACGTCGGATCTTTAACTCTATAGGCTACACCGTCGCTTGATCAAACATGACGGTCATATACAGTGAACAATTTGATTGATCGAATGTTCACTTCACTCGGTAAACGGATATGGAGCTATGGACTGGAAACCATAAGGGAGTTTCCCTTTCTGACACCACAAGTATCTACATAATTTCCCGCAACAACGGACACGCGCTATACCAAAATTTTATTAATATGGCGGTGCACGAGGCACAAGAATATTTATGGTTAATATTACGCTTAAAAAGTATGTCTTTATGCGTTAAAAGTTACAAATGCTGGCGGTTTATACATAAGTCCAGGAAAGTTTTTAGCGTCGATATTTTTTGCTTTTGAAATTGATGGGTTATATCGATTCTCCTATATAAATTCAACCGAATAATCCTCGCAGTCCTGGCATATATTTAGTAAACATTGTACGCTTTAATATGGCCGTTCGTCTGTCGGTATTGGTACACGTAGGTACACGTTGTGAAATATGGAATTTCTTAGCCACCATACAATTACGTAAAGTTCGACTTTTCAGTCACTAATTTTATATAATTTGTGTGCATGCAAACTGAATATATTATGATGTGTTCTGGTTTTAAGTTCTGTTTGTTTTGATAAAGCTATCTCCGAGATTCCCTTTCATGACCTTTTAGGTCAGGTTTTTGTAAAACATAAACAGTTATATAACTTCAGTTTATATGGGATAATATAGAGAATGGTTATGCAACTGCACTGGATTGTACTTTGTTATCCCGAATCTGATGTGCATATTTAGATAATGAGACAGATAGCAGAGCGGGAAGTCACAACTGTGCTGAGAGTTTGACCCTGTAATATACTAGAATTATATATATAGGAATGGTCGATGTGTACAGGCAGACTAATTCACCATCATGTCTCAATGATAGATGTACCATCTCCAGTTTGAAAGACATTTACAAATGATCTGAGCTTAATGAAGCTGTGTTGGTCTGCCTGCCGAATGCCGCCGATCATTCCTAAGTTAGGTGGAATGAATATACAATAAATCGGCTTAATATTCAACAGACATGGACTCCGTCGTTGTTGTATCCTGTCTCATGTAAAAAGGCTATCAAGTCTTCGAGAAATCTCGGAGCCGAACTGAAATCTATCTGGGGTATATAGACACCATCACCCGAGTCAACAGACGACCGTGCGTTATACTATCTAAGATCGCGCACAAGCCCTTCTCGGTATGGTGATGTCTTGCATAACAGCGGCGTTGACGATCCTGGGTACGCCATCTGATGGTCGGGTGACCTCGGTCTGGCTGCGTTGTCCTAACTAAACCGTTCTAACGGTTCATGGCGGCTCAGGGACGGCCCCGAAAAGACTCAGAGACAAATGGGCGTCCGGTGTATTCATATAGCCCATAATTATTATTAATGGGGTCTTTCCACATTATCTTTGGACGATGCTGTCTTCCCCCGGTGTCGGCAACACTGGCACAGAGCACGTCGGTCACCGCGTGCGCCGGTTGTTCTGGTGATCTCTCCCCTATGTTTATAACATGGAGCGGGGTTCTCATCTATTGATAACTGATGTAAATATGATACTATGGATATAATATTCTTACTATTCCAAGAAAGGACCAATAAGTTTCACGTCGAAAATATACCAGTTATCAAACTATTAAAAAATTATTCTGGGTAAAAGTCACAGGAAAGCGCTCGAAATGACGAACAACAGCTCAAGTGGCCAGCTAAGTATCGGTGCACCCCCCCGCCCCCCGCTGCCATCGTTCAGCATTGTTCAGGGATTAACTTGAATGGAAGTGAGACTTGCCCATTGCGACGTATCGTCTGGAACTTGACTCAAGCCCGATATGATGGTTAACCATTGACAAGTTCAAGTTTGCAAATCGTTGTGGATCATTAAGCTTTTTTTACTTTTGGGAATCGGGTATTCGGGTACTTCACACAACCCTCAGGTTTAGCTCTAGTAGTAGTGGAATGTGACGCCTGCGTGTAATACAACTTTACTCGTCTCTGAATTCCCTCCACCTTGCTCAAACCTGAAAAGCTTCTCGTTATTGTCCAGCGTTGTATTAAAGTCACCTTTGTTTACCTTATAGGCTTTGAGGATGCTCTGTCAAAAACAAATATATCTTCGATAGTCAGACCCAATGCAACAATGCTAGACCTATGGTATCCATTTTTTAAAGCCACAGTGCATTTACTATCTGGTCCTTATAGTTAACGTCCATGCGATACTTTCCGATCATCTCAACACTTGTGACATTACCTCAGTGACTTTATCTCCTTTGAATCTAAATTGCCGCCATTTTCTGCTGAAAAAAGCTTCGAGCGATCTAGTGAAGCTAGTTACGTGTACATAGACCACCTTGTTTTTTTAATTATTAATGTAAATTATTAATTTAGCAGATAAATATATCTAACAAATTATGTCGTTGGGCACATATAAATTAACAGTTCTTCTCGATTTGTGGAAGACAATAATTTCCGAAAGACATCCATAATTCGACTATTCAACGGGAAAATTTACGTCATGGAACTCAGTTTGACTTGGTATGCTTTCAAAAGTATAGACTACGTCAACATAAATTAAGAACATTTATTGGGGACATTTTTAGAGCTAAATCGTAAAATATAATTTTGTTCATCATTTACTAAATTTAAAATGTGTTGGTGGCATTACGATCTCAGAAGTGAGTTCGATACCTAGTAATTTTTTCTCAAAATTAATTTGTATATTCATGATACATTCATGTAAAATTTTGGAAAATTCTGTCGTTGATTTCTTAGCATGAACTTAAATAAACATTTTTGTTTGAAATGAACTTGTTGTGAAGTATCGGTATGCTTAATTCAGAACCCTGTCGGTTCTTACTTGCGTTGTGTTTATTTGCAGTAAGGTCTATTATAACACAATGTACATACATAAAGCAGAGATGAATGTGTCCACCGGAAAACATATGCCCCTGCCCTTATGGTGGGTGCCCTGTGCACCCACCATAAATACAGTAGTTCCCTATTAGCTGCACCATATTTTATAACCACCAATTTGACCTCTTTGCAACACATTGTCAACATTTCTGTGAATTTCCAAGATCACTAAAGCAAACATCAAATTAAGCTTTTATGTCCTGTGACCTTGACCTTTAACCTATTGCCCCCAAAATGAATATATTTCTTCCAGTGGACACTTACATCACACCTGGGAACTTTCAAGAAGGTCCGATATATAGAAAAGACAAAGATCGTCTGGAGAACCGGCTAACATAAGTTGCTGATCATGGAGTCAGTAAGAAAGTCTGGTAGTTTGTATAGATAAGACGACCCTATATATTTACACTTCTCCACTAATATCCAGATGCTGAAGAGATTCAAATGTTAGTAGTTGAATGGGTTGACACCCAAATATCTCCCGATGGCTTTAAATGCGACATCTGGTAGGTGCTGACGATAGAATCATAATATACAAGTAACTTGCCTGGTATAGTCATCTTTACCTCCTGCTCAGGGAAGGGATATTTCGCCGTGATTTGATCTGCAGCTCGGGCACGAATCTTCAGGCCGTTTTATTATGGATTGTTCTCTACAGATAGGAAGATAAACTGTGGTAGAGATATAAAGTTGAAATTTATACCATTGAGTAAATAGCGATCGTAGTCATGTATATATTGCAAAATCAATATTGCTCTCTTTGTTCGTGACAATTCACACGATTACAGCTTCAAACAACATGGATTGGGTCCGAAATAGGTCAGCCGTTTCCATTCTCCCATTGTCAGAGTTTGACACTCCCTAAACTGTCCGTGTAACACCCTCTGACTGAATAGGGCCAACAACAGCGGCGAGCATGCGTAGTTGGTCTTTATCTCTTTATCGGAACGAGAGAGATAAAAAATACAACCATAGATCTGACAGAAGAAGGAACAAGTTAGCTGCTCAAATATCTGAAAACAACAGACATTACAACGACCTGGCCACTCCAATCCGTTTAGAAACAGACGGTGCCGATTGGCTTAGAGCAATGAAAATAATCCGATGCCATGAAAATTGTCGTATCGAAATGACAATTGATATTCGTATGATATAGAGCTAGACTCGTGACTGAGTGGCTGTAGGCCTGAAGTGTGAAGAATTCGCAGTATTCAAGTTGTCAATTTCCGGAACATCCTCTTGCAACCATAACGACTAGAATGATCGATTTATCGGATTGCATTTTTCTTCAGTAGCTAGAGATAACTCTCTCACGTACATCCGGAGTAATTCACAGTCGGCGTTTTTCATTCCTTGCTCCGGTGATAAACTTTCGTTCGACGCATCATCCATAATTTGGGGAAAAACCTCCACGTGATATATCTGGTTTTTCTAAATTCGATGTGATGCATGCGAACCGATTTCGTTCTCCGACATGGAATTCACCGTACAATTTGAATAAGGGAATTGAATGAACTTTCGTGTAATTTCTACCCCCTCTTTCCATACATTCACAATTTAAGATGCTATGATTACCTATTGGCACGGATTGACGCACGGAAGCATGAATGGATGTACGTCTTCTTTTATAGTATGGATATGTTGTAACATATCTTCCGGTTCTCTCGGTCCTCAGTATTGTATGAGCAGGTCCATGTTTGTCTGTCTCTCATAAATCTTCATTAAACCATACACGACTGATAGCCTTTGCAACTGGTGGTAGACGTGTGAAGCTTGAGTAAGTCGGACACACTAACTGCTTATAATACGTGTAATAAGCTATTCGGGCCAATTGCCCATTGGACTGCAGTCTGCATAACGCCGACATGTTTCACCAATATGCAGCCGAGAACCCATACTGCTTATGTGGCAACACTAACTGAACGGCATAACAGTTCCTCGTATGTACATTATGTAATACCCAGAGAGAACAATTACTGAATGAATTCGGATTTAACGTGAATATTGATACACTGCTATTTGATGATTCCTCCAATTTTGAATTCTGATATAATAACATCACTTTATTAGTACATGAATTTATTAGACGAACCGACAGATTTAAAATAAGTTGGAATGCTTTTTTTTTATATTTGCCTCTACGATAGCCGAAATGTAATGTATTATCAGTCTTGATGCCAAAATCTTTACTTAAGTTGATGTATCTTGTAAATAGTGTACGCACTCATGTTTTTAGCATAATCTAACTAAACTATTACCGATTGTACATTGTTTACTGACTATAACAGAATTTAATTATTATGTTATCTAAATGATCACTTTGTTTGAAAACTGTATAATCACAGAATTTTATATAGACTCTCCCTCTTACCCAATCCACGTTTCTATTTATATTTCTCAGGGACATTAAATACTGTTAAAAATAATGGCATATTTTTATCAGAAATTTTGAAACTCTGAATTCGTTTACATGACGACGTTGTGAAGACTACAGAAGAAAACATTTCATAACAATCAATCCACTTTATTTTTGACAAATACAAGGCGCCCAGAATGCCAATTCGAAACATTGTGCATGTGTGTATACAGTCAACAAATAGGAAAACAGACCGAATACATCTCATCTCTGTTCGATGAATTTTCTTTAATTATGTCACATTTATAGTATCTTTCACAAGACTTTAATGATACGTATGCCATAGATATCAATATGCTTCTATTACACCATCGAAACACCAAATAATTAGCATAATGAATATGCAAACATTTCAAGAAAGGTGACAAAATATATGCCGGTGAAAGAGAATAAAAACGACAGTTATAACACTGCAATTCAAATAATGAACTTTTACGTATACTTTCCAATTACTTTCAGAAAACACTTCCCCGCTGAAGCACAGATACTGTTCTGTCGTGCATGCGATTATTACTATTCCCGTGAATAAATCGAAAAACTGGCAATTTAGTTCCTCACTTTGATGATCGCGAGTTCGACATACCGGAAATACCTCACAGCATTGTGCTGGACTAGAGTAAGAAAGTGGTATCCTAAAGCAATATGAAAAGATATATTAACTTCGGCATCATGTCCACGTAATTGCGAAAGAACGATGGTAAGTCATCTCCTAATCTGGGATGGTTTCAGTGTTCCATCCCTAGTATAGGTGTAGACGTTTATTTGCCACGAGATAGAGCTGCAGACCATTGATAACAAAGGGAGGTGACTTGAATTGTGAATGTTATCCCGTACACATTGATCAAGATTGAGATTAAAATGTTGGAAGTTGAAGGGGTTGGCTCAAAATCTGTCCCCTTGGCCACAGATGTGACTGAGCGAATGACTGATCTGGTAGGAATCGCGACTATTTCAACTGATCGTCACCGCATTAATTATCCACCCTACGATGGATGGATGAGGGATTGTCGTCGACAGACTCCTAATCTGGGATGGCTTCCTTTCTCTATCCCTATATATATGTACATTCACGACGTGAATAAAATGCAATGTACAACTGAAATCGGATAACGTTACTATTCCCTTGGTCTGTTAGAAATCATGAAATGGGTTAATATGCTCATTAATATGCCCATTGAAAGTTTCACCCATAGTAATACAGAATGTGTCCGAAGGTCTTATATTATAACCAGGAAGTTGTATTCCGAAATCTGTGCAAAATCTATCGAACAGCTAATGTACACGTAACAATGAGAAAATCCGAACCCACAGTGCTTTAAATATGAGTTATATAAAAAATCAAGCATACAGGAAGCAGATTTGGATGTAGGACATCCTAAAATATTTCAACAAAACACATTCATGCTCGTCTGACAATAGTCATCGAATGTAAACGGTGGTATAAACAAGATAATACGATATAAGCATTAATATTGTAGATTGTAAAATGTATGAAATCCAAATAAAATTATACATTTATATATATTTGTGAATAGAAATGGAGAAAAAATACGATGAACCTCGGAGCAGGGAAAATATCAGCGGCGTAGAAGGCCGAATCGTTCACCGTCAATATGGCTCCTCTCCATGTGCCTTTTGTGTGCTGCGACCCGTACGTCAGCTAGAGCTCGTGAAATCATACAGAATGAACACACGCCGTCTCCTTTCCTTCCTGGCTTTTGTTGTTTAGTCCCTTAACGTTTTAACAACGGCTTTGTCTGAAACATCAAAAACATGCTTTCAATAACAGATCTTGCGCTCATTGAAAGCCAGAATATTTTTGGATTAAGAAGTTGTGAAACTCCGTTGGGCCCTGATGGCTCTTGAGAATAGTTATCTTCTCGACTACATACACCTGTACACCCACGTAGAATGACAGGTATAATTTAAAATATCTAACATGTTTAATACATATGCCACAGTTCTGTGTCCAACTGTGACTTCGGAAAACAGCTTGTGCAATAGGATAATTAACCAATCATAACCTTACACTTATCTCTGAGATGCGATAATAGTTCAAGTCCCATTCAGTGCTAATCTTTGTGAATCCTTAAGAACGTTCTATCCTGAAATAATTGGATCTCACGCAGACATACGAACTGAAGTAGGCAACTCTGCATGGCCGACATGCACGCTTTGTCAAACTGTTTTGAGCATTCTACCGATGGCGATTGTCACACAACAAGATCATTCATTCTAATTTCTAAATGTATGAGCTCGATTTATATTCAACATTTGGAGGCACTGATATTCAAATCGTTGGAGTGCATAATTCACCACCTTGGAAATTCGCGTCTGCGGTCCGCATTTATTCCTTAAAAACAACCAATAAATATGTGTTGACAAAAAATACTATATATAATAAATTCGTTTAATTATGTGTAGGCCTACAGAAGATAGACAAATTGATGACTGGTATTGGCATAATTAACCAGATGAGATCAATATTTTACTAAGTTATGATGACTTCAAACATTTCAACCGCGCTAAAAACCTAATAAAATAGTATGTATCGAATTTCTGAAAACATGACGAGAGAGCTTGAGGCTAAACACACGCTTTGCCGGTCGTCTGAAAGTAGAAAAAAGCAGAGTTTTTCTCCTTTTTCCACGATTAAGATGCTGCAACAGCAATGCCTTCAACATAGGCTCCTGGGAACATCATCGTCGTGAAGCCGGAAGCTAACAGCGACCTGAAAAAGCACTGAACTGTTCTAGAATGCTAGAATGTATGAACAGTAAAGAAATCCTGCAAATAATTCACTGTGAAATTTCCAGTCAGTGCCTATGCTGTACCATACGTGACGGCAAAAAATACTCTGGTCCGCGTTGTACTCTGGGAAGGAATCATGGCTGTTTTTGCTATATTTAGACAACCGGCAAGCAATGTAACGTTATTATACAGCATTTTCTTTTCGAGGATGCTAACGTGATGGGATATATTGTTAATAGTTGCAGCGCATTCCGATGCCAGAATCGATGAACCCGTGAGTTGTTCACAAACTAATATTATCGACTTAACTGATGCAAACGTTCAGATCCTTTAAAGTCTTTCAGAGATCTCATCGAATCCTCTGTTCTTCTCCCCGTAAGAAGGACGTTTAATCATGCTGGACGACATGTTGTTGTTTTTGGTCATGCCGTTCATTTCTCTTTCCTCTTTCTTTAGGTCGGAAACAGTGAGGGTCATGTTGCGACTGTTGTTTGTTTTCGTAATTTCTCCATCTAGTTGATTAACTGGCATCTTTCTCTGTCTGTTAGGGCGGTATTTGTAGAGATAAAACTCCACCGCCAGCGTTAGAAGTCCGAGTCCGGTTCCGATGACGATCACGAGGAAGACGCCCCCGATGTTGTTGATACTGATGCCGTCACTCTCGTCTTCGACTTCCGGACAGTCTTCTTTCTCACGACTCCACCAGTTCGCCTTGAGCTCCTCCAGGTATCGTTGATTCAGCAACTGTAGAATTCTACACAGAGATTGAGAACAAAAATGCATCGATGAAACAAGCCATATATATTAGTTTACTCTTTGGCCTATACAATGTGAGTTGAAGAGTTTTGCTACATGCATGGCTTGTGGAATATAGCTACAAAGAGATGATACATCGACGGTCTTGATTAGCAAATGAACTATATGATCAGGGCGATTGTTCGCAGATACTAGTGATCGGCTTAGACTAGGCTGCGTGTGATAAGCGAAGGGAACATGAAATACCTGACTGGCATGAATTGTCCTTTGTCATTCTTGAACGGAGGTTATGGCGTCGAAATATACGTCCTTGAGAAGCGACCTTTAGTGAGAGGAATATAAGTGTCACACTCCGACCCCATCGAAAGGGCCTAATTTTCGGCGCAGACGGTTCTCGTATGCATATCCGATAAATCTCCAGATATGGCGCGCGAGAATCGTCTATACGTATGACTAAAATACCAAACCGTATTGACAATCATGTATGGTACGATCCATGGTTATCATCAGACTGAACAATGAAAATGTTCAAGTTATATAGTCTCAGTGACTTCATTGTTTGTTGTTGGGTGCGGTAGAAGTCACATGGTCTCGTAATAGTCCACCATTGACTCCATATCCTTCGAGGGCTATCTTCCACCGGAGATCCTCGAGAAGTTTAGGAAGACTCCGACATTGGCAACAGCTACGGCGAGTTCACTCTACAGCCGAGTAAGTGACGTCACAGATCACCCGACTACGGTTTTGCAGTCGAACGATTTTAGACTCACTCGGGTCAGCAAAGCTTGAGCAACATACAGTTATTAAAATTTGTAATAGAAATTATATTTGTTTTGCACTATAGATTCAACCATTTTACAACTTTAATCAGAACCGGGCGGAGTGTGTCCAATCATGAGGTCACGTTTGTTCGGAGAGGTCATCGACTGACTACGATCGCCATTTTAAACTATACTACTCCGATCATTGACAGCGTGTTCGACTGGCTAACACGACGCACTCTAACTGACCTGAGTAAGCGAGAATGTCTTTCGACTGGTCCGTGACGCCAATGACCAGTTAGACCCGAGTAAGGCCTAAGTAACCCACTCGCTGAGAGTAGTAGAGTTAAAAATGGTGACCGCAGTCAGTCGGTGATATATCCAAAAAAGGCGACCGAAACAAGGGGCTTTCTCGGCTCGGTTCTGATTAAATTTGTAAAAAATTTGAATTTATAACGAAAACTAAATATAAATTCAATTACAAATTTCAAAAATTGAA
Source organism: Hanleya hanleyi (assembly GCA_036873755.1). Lineage (NCBI taxonomy): Eukaryota > Metazoa > Mollusca > Polyplacophora > Lepidopleurida > Hanleyidae > Hanleya > Hanleya hanleyi. Next base: position 22,209 of record JAVTVY010002315.1, read on the forward strand.
TGTTGTTAAAGCTTTGTTGACACGAGTAAATTCAAAATCGTTCGACTGCGTGAAGCGTAGACGATGATCTGTGACGTCTCTTACACGACTGTAGGGTGAATTTAGAGTTACGGTCGAACTCGACGGTTACTTTGGCCTCACTCGGGTTTAACGCGAGAAAGACGTCACGGACCAGTCGAACGATATTTTCGCTAAGTTACCCGGATCAGTTAGAGAGCCTCGTGTGAGCCTGTCGAACACGCCGCTGGAGAAGCAGTCGAAAGTTCCCAATGGTCCCAATAATACATCGTGCTCCTTACGAAGAGTTTGAATGTGTCTCAGTAACGCTTCCCCAAGCAAAACAAGTTCTGAGAAACCTCAATTCGCAAGAAGTTCTAGCAAATCTCCAGAGTAAATTCGTCATAGTCCCAGCAGACAAAGCTCCGAATAATATAATATTCATATGTAAATATTACTATTACCAGGTGCTGGTTAAAGAATTGAGTGTAGACATATCTTCATCAAATACGTCTACTTACTCCCAAACTGCATTTACTCTGGAAGATTTATTTAACAATCACAAAAAGTTTCTCAGGGAAAGAGGTATTTGTCTTCCAACCAATCATAACGACATACCAAAAATATACTGGCCTCCCAAAATGCATAAATCACCATACAAAGCTAGATTCATAGCTGGTTCTAGAAGCTGCACCACCAAGCTTCTTTCAACCCTATTGACGAGGGCCCTTCAGGAGATAAAAGCATTTTGGGAAAGGTATTGCGCCACTATTTCTAAGAACTCTGGCGTTGAATGTATGTGGATATTGAAAAACTCAAAATGTCTTACGGAAGAACTTGATGCTAAAGGTCACATACCGTACAGACATGTATCCACATGGGATTTCTCGACTCTCTATACTACAATCCCTCATCAGGACCTTATTGACCGTCTAAGTTCATTAATAGTATCTGTGTTCAAGAAAACTGATCGTAGATATATTAATGTCGGAAGCCATAAAGCATTCTTTAGCTCTACTACATACAAGAGATATCATTCATGGATGTTTCTTTGTTTATAGAGTTGCTTGAATTTCTCATTAAAAATATCTATGTGAAATTTGGCAACACAATATATCAGCAGCATATAGGTATTCCAATGGGTACTAATTGTGCACCCCTGTCGGCTGACCTATATCTGTTCTCTTATGAATATGACTATATGCAGGCGCTTTCAAAAACCGATCCATTCAAATTACAACACATATAAGGGAAGTGGGAAGAGGTGCCGACATACTGACTGCGTCACATGACTTCACAGAATAGTCTTCTGGTAAACCTATTCTAAAGCACATACCAAGAATCTAACGATTCGTGATATGTGTTGTATCTCAGGCACGCTTTTATTGTACCTGTTCATGTGGCAACTTGGATGATATGACCACACGGCCCCTAGCATCGGCATAAGCGGTATTAGATACAAATCTAGAGCTATGATGGAAATGCTCTGACAACTCGTATACTGGTAATTGGTGAGCTGTTTCGCTGTGACAACCCGTTCCTTCTCATTCACCAAACGCTATATAGACGATCTTCTCGCTGTGGATAATCGCTACATAAATGACGCAGTGAAGGATATATATCCACCTTCACTGGATTTGAAGGAAACTACAGATAGCCCTACAGGCACATCTTATTTAGATATCTATCTCTATAAAAATGAAGCGGGCATTCTCTCTCGTCGACTTTATGACAAAAGAGATGATTACAATTTCGACATCGTAAACTATCCCTTTCTGGATAGTAATATTCCAGTGGGACCTGCATATGGCGTATACATATCTCGCTTAGTAGCATTTGCTAGATCCTGTGTTAAATGTGATGATTTTAATCAACGTCACAAAGCATTGTTGCAGAAACTTATAAAACAGGGCTATTCCACCAAGCGCCTCCACTCAAAGTTTCTCAAATTTGGCGATACATATCGCATGCTGATAGCAAAATACGAACGTAGCGTGCAAGATCTATGGCGCTACGTTTCGTAACTTGTGTCTAATTCCGCTTAACCCGGTTGCAGCTATTCCACCAAGCGCCTCCACTCAAAGTTTTCAAATTTGGCGATACATATCGCATGCTGATAGCCCATAGCGTGCAAGACTTATGGCAAACTTGTGTCTAATTCCGCTTAACATAGTGTACTCAAGATCATGAACAACAGTCACAATCAAAGCGTGACTGAGATACATCTTTTTTTTTAGATGACGACTATAACGACATCAGCGATAATTTGACCGGAACATTGATGTCTATCATTGAAAACTGGACCGCTTCACGTATGGATGATCTTTTTGATTTGGAATACTGTGACTTTGGAATTATTCTCTAATGTGGACGGACTTTGTAATTCGTGACGCTGAGTTGTTCAAAGCATTTCTACACAAGCACCAAAGATCAAACTAGCATGTCACTACCGCTGGACTGCACACATTCGACGTCAATGTGATTGTATCGTACGTGTGTTCAACACGATCACCGTGATGCACAGATAATTTTTTTACAGACATGTACTGAGCTGTACACTACTGAACGGTACTGCACGGAAAGGCTCACCATACATGTGAGTACTGAGCTGTAACTGAACAGCTCCCGTTTGGTAATCACAGGTCAGAACTGAACTGAGCAGTACATGTACATGTCAGTTAGCAACAGCCTGGTTCCAAGAGGTAACTGAGCAGTACTGCACAGTAACAGGTTGGTTACTGTTCTTTTACCAGGCAGTACTGTTCAGTTCTGTTCTGTGTGGTACTGACCAGTATCCAATCAGTACTGACCAGTTACTGAGTGGTGCTGTGTGGATACGGGTCAGTACTGACTGGTACTGAAGTGTACCGTTCCGGGCCCTTTCTTGCGGTTACTATTCAGTTACCACACGGTACCAACATGTGGAAATATGGCTGTGTACCGATCTTACTGTGCAACTTTACAAGCAGGGAGCGGTGGCCAAAGCAATCCACCTAATCTAACGTAAGGATGCAGTTTTAATCAACGTCACAAAACATTGTTGCAGAAACTTATAAAACAGGGCTATTCCACCAAGCGCCTCCACTCAAAGTTTCTCAAATTTGGCGATACATATCGCATGCTGATAGCAAAATACGAACGTAGCGTGCAAGATCTATGGGCTACGTTTCGTAACTTGTGTCTAATTCCGCTTAACCCGGGGCTAGGGGCCGTATGAACCCATGTACTTCAAGATCCTCATGGTACTCATATGAACAGTCACAATCAAAGCGTGACTGAGGCACATCATTTTTAGATGACGACTCTATAACGAATATTATGGATTAAGAATACTGATCAGCGATACGGATTTGATATTTTGGAACATCATGATGTCTTGCCGGCATCATTGAAAATGTTGACCGCTTCTCTCTTGCAGGAAACAAGCCTATGTTTTTGTATACTTACTTCTTTTTGAATTTGGTGCTAATACTGTTATATGGAAATGGAATAGGTCTTTGGATTATGGACGCGGATATTCTCTAATGGACGACGGCTGGATTATGAATGACGGACTAGACGCTTGTCTTCTAGTTCATTCGTTTCTGGTTATACTAAATGCAATAGGCCTATATAACGATAAATGTATTTTCGAAACTCACACGTTGGAGATCTTATTCTTGAGCGGGGATCCTTCCTGCACGGCCAAAGCATAGGGCTTTCTGCTAAACTCCTCACCAACTTCCCACAAGTCACAGTCGTTCAGTGTCGCATACTTGTTGGTTGTGGCGTCTCCTAGAACGCAGAAAAGGCTAATAGATATATGAAGAAGATATAGTGTAACGTTCTGTTATTCATTTTTTATCATCAGACTTCTCAATACTTTCCAAACAGACCATGAATGCTACAGGTAGCGAAGTAAATGAAACGACTATCTGCAAGAGTTCCGTTGTTGTCCATCTCGATTAACTATTATCCCCTGTGGATGCTTTAACCGTTTCGTAGACCAACTATCCCAAATCCTCACTATGGAAAAGGACAAGGACGCCAGGGCTACGGGTTAGATTTCAGCGAATCTTAGACCCCTTACAGGTTCCCCACATATAAACATATACATGTGTGCAGGCAATTGCCACAAACCACTCGATGAATATTTGCAAGAAATAAACATTTTCTCCAATTCAGCGCCGAGTCAGCGGGATACCAGACGTCTATCTAGACTTGGGAAATCAGGCAGCCAACTCGACTAAGATCTTAGATACCGTAAAAAAGTTTCTTTTTAAAAGAAACTATGCGAATCTTGCAGGCACCTCGGAGCACATTTGAAAGTGGAGGGCTGAACTCGGTCATGTTAAATGCTGAAGTGTGGGGGCTGAAGCCCACCCAGACTCCCCCTGCTCCGCGGTCCCTGTCTTGGTCGAGTGCCTTGTGGAAATGAAGGGCAAGTTTATGTATGTTTTGTTTACATTGGTATAATTTGTTGGCATGGACAATGTCAAACCACGGACATCTCGGATTCGAAGGAATGTAACCCATATTATTTCGCAGTTCTCGAGCGTCTCCAGAAATTAACAATCGCTACATTTCACAGCTAGAGCGCACAACTGTCGCAGACACATCAGCTGTCGGAGAAAAATCTGCAGACATATTGCTGCTGTTCAACAAAATATCAAAAGGCAACATAATTTCACATACCAATGTAGGCAAAATCCTGCTCCTTAACTCTGGCTATTCCTGCATCATTGTCCTTAGGAAACTGTGAAGATTGCATGGATTCCCACATGTTAGTGAACTTATCGCTGACCGGATAATCCCAGACCGCCAGCTTAGCCCTCTCCACGGCATTCAAACTGTCATTCAGACTCATCTCTTTCCATATGCTGAAAATCAAACATGTCACAAATCAGTATCCTTCATCCGTGTTAGCCCTTGTCCCAGCATATTAAGACATTTCTTTATAAGTGTTATGGATTAATGGAGTACGAGATACTGACTTTAGTTTGAGAGTATGTGGGTGGTACTGTGCATGATAAAGGATACGAGAATGCGCGGGTGGTTGCCTCGTTGCAGCAGCTAGAGTCATCAGATGTAAGGACCCCCGGATAACAGCAGACATTTTCCGTCCATTAGTAAATTGCTAATTTCACATTCGGCTATTTCCGTAATTTTGAATGGAAGCAATTTCAAATTGATATTGTGTTTCACTTAAGGGTGGATAGTACGCCTACCCAATGACAGGTTGAATTAGCATCTATAGTGTTTTTCAGTTTGCATCAATATTTGGAGATGTGTGCAGCATCCCATTTCGAAGGACTCTCTGCCTCGACGGAATACTTTTCACTCACAGCCACAGGTTCCCTTAACTAATCCCCTGTAATACAAATGAGGAGTCGACTACATGATCCATACCTGTAAAAACGGTCTTCTATGTCGGCCATTCGTTGGAAATACACTTGCGAGGCACTCCCTTCCATTGGAGCATATTTGGTTTTGAATTGCTTCGCAAGATCATCCAATGTTTCAATGGGAGTTTCCAGTCTGGACACGGTAAGGAAGGCGGCCAGGTTGGCCGTATAGATGGCGATCATAATGAAGCCGAACAACCACCAGGTGGCGGCCAGCAGACGTCCAGATAATGCTCGTGGAGCTTCGCCACCCCCTTAATTGAAACATAAATTCAAATATATCAACAGTTTGTTGAATCTAGGAAGCACAAAGTATGAAACATAATCTTGGAGCTTTACCGATTGTACTTTAAAAAGTACAGAAACCCATTCTTGGTAAGCGCATATTTTAGCGATTGGCCAATCAGTGCGACTATTCGATTACCCCCATAGCCATAGCAGACAAGACAATACCTTGAGGGGTTAATGACATCATGCAGAACCAGATTCCCTCCTTAATGGTAAATACTCGAGGTTCAGGACCCTCGCCTTCCCAGTTCTGTTTGCTGTTCTGGTAACTGTATGGACTGAAGCGGTCAAATACGAACAGCAGGATGCTGACCACGAAGAAGGCAGCCACGGAACAGCCCCACACGTCCCAGTCTAAGACGGTCATGAATTTGAAGAGAGCGTACTCGACGGCGGGTTTTTTCATCAGGATAGTTATACCCACAAGGTCGTAGTACGGCACGGTGAAGTCTATCACGTTCTCCCGTTCCGCCATCACAGAGAGCGGACCAATGGCGATGTCCGCTTTCTATGTATGAACCAAACAGAAAAGTAATGTAACTTTAGTTAGGCCTGAGAGAATAATGAGGATACAGGCGCTAATAATTAGAATGCATATAAGTCCGAAATTTTATTTGTGAAATCCAAACCTGTGACTATTATTGTTTATCATGACAATCCTTATATTGGTGAATTGAACATTCCCAACCATTACGTATAGTCGTCAGATCCGACACTTATGCTTATCATTTGCAAGAGGGAAGCGGCACCAGTGTTCAATGATAACGGTAAGACATCTTGAACCCATGTACTTCCAAATCCTCATTGTGCTCATATGAACAGTCACAATCAAAGCGTGACAGATACATCATTCTCTAGATGACGACTTTACAACGATTATTATGGATTAAGAATACTGATCAGCGATACGGATTTGATACTTTTGGAACATCATGATGTCTTGTCGGAATCATTGAAAACTGGTGACCGCTTCTCTGTTGCCGGAAAATAGCCTATGTTTATGTATACTATGACTGTCTTTATGAATTTGGTGCTAATACTGATATATGGAATAGGTCTTTGGATTATGGACGCGGATATTCTTTGATGGACGACGGCTGAATTATGAATGACGAACTAGACGCTTGTAATCTTGATGTTCCTTTGACGACCAGTATATCTCAGAGACGTCTCTGAAATGTGGTAGTATGTCGTGTAATTTCTCGTCTCTTTCAGTACTATTCTTTCTGAGTTTTCTTGGGTAAGAATATATATTTCGTTATCTTTGCATATCACGTTTGACTTGTGGACTATTACCTTGTCGATCAGCTGACGAATAACCCCGTTCCATGTGCCGTTTTCATACATGTTACCAAAGAGCCCGTCCGGAGATTCTGTGATATTGTACTCAAAATCCATAATTTCGGCAATTTTGCTGAGAAGTTCAACGCAGTATCCATCGAACTCTCCACTCTTATTCTTGAAGATGAACGGCGGTGCCTGCAGAAATTAAAACAAAGAAAAGACGTGATACACAGTTCGTAGCTGCAACACTACCGGCAAAACGGACAACATTCGAAAAGATTCAACCAGTAAGACGAAGATTCCGATAGAATCAGGGCGAGGTGTGACATCTGTTTTTCAGTTAAGTTCAATTGATTTTAGGAAGGTACAAGTAACATATCACAGACGCGTCTTGTTCGAACTGGCTGATGTTCATTAAAAAAACGACTTCATTTCGCCGGGTGTTCCTGGGAACCTGGTCCATCTACTACACTTGATTAATCTAACCGTTTGAGATCTCGTAGCTAGCTGGCAAAAGTTGTTCATAGTATTTTCCTTTTTTTTTGCGAGATTAAAATATTTTAAACATTTCTGTTCGTAACATCCGAATATCCTGCGATTGATCGATAAAACATCATATTCGTAACTTGTTATACGGATCATTAGAAATCAGATGGCAATACAATGTTCTGTTATTAAAACAGCCTAAATATATCTTAACCCTATCTGGCCTGGGCTTTTTGGGACTTGTCCAGGCCTGAGCTAGGGGGCTGAAACTTACCACGCTATACCCTTGGGTCAAGCTCTACCAGAAAATGTAAAATAATCCAAGATGACCGCTTTGATGACGTCACAGTGACGTTATTTTCAAAAATGGCAATTTTTTGGTCGATTTTTCGGTCGGATTTTCCGATTTTTTATTTATGCAATTTCTCCGGCAAAACTGCATAATAAATTAGTAAATATTAATGCGATGTGAAATAAAATTCTTCTTGCCCGCTTTTCATCGCGGAAAGGCAGAAATTTTGAAGAAATATGACAAAAACATCACTTTTGTGGTACCCCACGTGGCCGCCATCTTGAATTTACCCATGATCCTCTTCTCGGGTGATTATGCAAATAGGCTTAAAATGACCCCAATATGATAAGCTATAAAGGCAAGGAGTTTTAGCTCTCCACTTTTTTTCGTTCCGGAGATATCGCAGATAGCGGTTGGGGGGTCATTTCGCCATGAACTGCACCAAATATACTCCGAATCACTAGTTACTGATTAAAACAAATCCAACTTGGAAGGAATTAATAAAATCAGGCGATTAGTGTGATATATAAATAGCACTCACGTTAGGAGAGGCGATCACTCTGTATCTTTTCTTGATATTCTTCATTGTAATTGATTCCCCGCTATGAACATTAATTCCGTCTCGCTCAGTCCAGTTAGCAATCTTCGGACGAGACAGAACATGAATTAATTATTTGGAAGATCAATTTATAATATCACTTACTGAACTGTCCTCCGATGACGGGTAACTTTTTGACAGGTTGCCCTGTGTGAGATTGGTGGCAATCTATTAAAAAAAATATCCGTCGTCTTGGCGGAAGGGATAGAGGAAGCTCGGACTGAAATTGCCTGAGACTGATATCGGAAAGCCCGGGGTAAAATGAAAGAATGCCCGGTTGGTAAGAATGCCCGGTTCCTTTATTTTAACCTGGCTAGAACATTTTCCTCACAGGCAATTTGCATATATTCTCCTAAAGAGAAACATTTGAAAAGACAAGTGTTCTTCTGGGAACTCTGTAATTCTTCCCGGTGTCACACGTTTATCTCCTTAGCCTGAATACGCATGGGATTCATCAGTGGAAACAAATTCTCTACCTGCTCGTCAATATTAATCGGATAGACCAATATTTTATAGAATTCGAAAACATACTTTTTTTTATCTAAAATCATAAGAGTAGTGGTTAAATGGGGGCTACTGACTCAACGTTATATGTAATAATCCCGCTCCCCACTTTTTTGTTACTTAATATGTATTGCTCCCTATTTTTTTACATAATATGTTTTCTTACTTATAAGTATTGCTCCCCGTTTTCATATGTGGTATCACCTCAGTTCTATTTTTAGATCATGACATCATTGAGAAAACCGTCGGAAGGGTGACCTTTTGACCTGGATGTGACCTTTGACCCGCGCACACAATCGCGGATAATCCGCGCGCGCGTCCGGATAACACGCGCGCTGCGTGGCGGCCCGGTGATACATAGTATCCCCTGTTACCTATGCTCATTGTTTTGTTATTTAATACTCCTTGTGTTCATATATCACCTCAGTTCTATTTTTAGATCATGACATCAGACCCCTGTTCTATTGTTATTGCATGCTCCTTTGTCTTGACAAACGTGCCCCCGCACCTAGGCAGCACAATAGACTCCCCATAAACAAAGAGTGGTGAGTCATACTATTGTTATTGCCTGCTCCTTTGTCTTTAATTCTCGACAAGTTCAAACTTGTCTGGGCAGTCTCCTCATAGACGAAGAGCGATGAGTCACGCTATCGATTGTCTTCATAGCTAAAAAATTTTCTGCCCACAGTATTGCGAAAACCCCTGTTCTATTGTTATTGCATGCTCCTTTGTCTTGACAAACGTGTCCCCGCACCTAGGCAGCACAATAGACTCCCCATAAACAAAGAGTGGTGAGTCATACTATTGTTATTGCCTGCTCCTTTGTCTTTAATTCTCGACAAGTTCAAACTTGTCTGGGCAGTCTCCTCATAGACGAAGAGCGATGAGTCACGCTATCGATTGTCTTCATAGCTAAAAAAATTTCTGCCCACAGTATTGCGAAAACCCGTATTCTTTTGTTATTGCTTGCTTCTTTGTCTCTAGTTCTCGACAAACGCGCCCCCGTGGTGAATCATACTATTGTTAATACTCCTGTCCCTTTGTCTTTAATTCTCGACAAGTACAGACGCGTCTAAGCAGAACAATGGACTCCCATGTTTCAGTCTGTGAATGTGTAAGTGTATGTAGTGATTGTTAGTGATTATGTGATTGCATCAGTGATTTAGTGATTGCATCAGTGATTGTATGATTGTGTAAATGATTGCATCTGTGAGTAAATGAGTCATTGAGTAAAGGAGTCAATGAGTAACTGAGTAAATGTGAGTATATACTGAGTAAATGTGACTATATATTGAGTGACTGAATAATTACTGGGTAACTGTGAGTAAATGAGTCATTGAGTAACTGAGTAAATGTGAGTATATACTTTAATATCTAATAATTCCCGTTTTGTTACTTCATATGTATTAATCCTTTTTATCTCATATGTTTCATATGTAAGTTCTATTTATAGAGCATCACCTCAGGTCTATTTTAGATGTTAACATTATATGGAAAACCCCTGTTCTATTGTTATTTCCTGCTCCTTTGTCTTTAATTCTTGACAAACGTGCCCCCGCACCTATGCAAAATATTAGTCTCCTCATAAACAAAGATTGGTGAGTCATACTATTGTTAATACTCCTGTCCCTTTGTCTTTAATTCTCGACAAGTACAGAAACGTCTAAGCAGAACAATGGACTCCCATGAATCAGTTTGTGAATGCATCAGTGATTGTTAGTGATTATGTGATTGCATCAGTGATTTACTGATTGCATCAGTGATTGTATGATTCTGTAAATGATTGCATCAGTGATTTTGTGATTGTGTAAATGATTGATTCAATGATTTTGTGACTGCATCAGTGATTTTGTGGTCGCTATCAATATTCTCGTGTTGTATTCTTCGCTACAGCGACGTATATACACTGTCACAGTGATTTTGTGATTGCATTAGTGGTTATATGATTGTGTAAATGATTGCATCAGTGATTTTTTGATTGCATCAGTAATTTTGTGATTGAATCAGTGATTTTGTGATTGCATCAGTGATTTTGTGATTGAATTCTCTGAATCAGTGATTTTGTGGAAGATTGAATGAATCCCTCATTATGCGAATTATTGAATCAGTGAATAATTGAGACAGTGATTGTATAAATGACACATTGAATCAATGTGTGTGTGAATGATTAGCCACCAATCAGAGCGCAGCTCTTCTATTGTCTAACAGTATCCACCAATCAGAGCGCAGCTCTTCTATTGTCTAAAAATATCTCCCAATCAGAGAACAGCTCTTCTAAGAACCATGAGTCATGCTCTAGATTATTGTAAAAACCCCTATTCTGCTCTTATTTCTTGCCATTTCCCTGCTTCTTTGTTATTTCTTGACAGACTTATCCCCGCATTTAGGAAGAACAATAGTCTCTCCATAAGCAAAGAGTGGTGAGTCATGCTCTACATTATCATCATAGCTAAATGGATGGAATTTGTTTACCCCCACATATACTATGATGCATGTAGTCTTCAGTTTTATCGGACATTACCCATCCCATAACTAAAAATCTCTCCACAAAGGTCACAGGGTTTCCGCTTTTCGCTTTCTCTACTACTCATTTTATCTGAACTTTATAAATACGCTTTCTTTACTACTGATGATATAACTAAAGTCTACCCCACGCGGTTCACATAGTACCTCATTAGGAGCAAGGATAGTCCATTTATGCGTACATGATATTGCTTTCTTTGTATACTACTTCCCCAAATTCAGTGTATATTATTTTTACTATAAAGTTTGTATAATAAGACCTTGCCATCCCTGCTCCGTTGCAGAACAATACACTCCCCATAAACAAAGAGCTATGAGTCATGCTCTACATCGTTATCACAGCTAACTTGGATAAAGTTGTATTTGCCCACACACTGATAGTATTGGGAAAACCGCTTTTCTAATCATATTCCTTGCTAATTCCTGTTCCTTTATATTTAATTCTAGACAAGTACAGACGCGTCTATGCAGATGAAAAATTTTTAGTATAAAATATAATAACCTATTCATTCAATCATTACGCGCTCTGACAATTTTCAATTCTGTATTATATATATACACCATAGTTTTATAGCAAAATGATATACAAGTATTATCATAGCTAACAGCTGTCCAAAATTTTATGTGAATTCAAACGTACATGGAGCGGAGAATAGCTTCAATTAAATACCTCACCGATCACGATATAATAACCCGATAGAGTAAAATATACAGACTAGAATGAAAGTAACTCCGAAAAGTGAAGTCATTGTGATATTCTATAAAATATACAGCGTCCCTTGTTAATGGACCCTCTCTCTCGGCTTTAGAGGAACTCTTTTATCTAAAGGAATGCTTGAATGCGTTCTTGCGCGCGCCACATGCCACGTATATTATCATTTAACTCTAAGGGACAATAATAGCATAAACACTCCCTTTTGTGGTTTCTTTTTGCTTTCTTTATGACCTATAGAATATTATCCGAGTATAAATGTTAACCGACGTTATTCAAATGTGACATGCCCGGTTATTTGTGAGTTCTTTTCATCCGGCAAACTACAACAACACCCTTAGATGTCCAATATGTCGGGCTTCTGTCATCAAAGTTCACAAAATATATATTTAGATATTAACAATTATTCATCTCAAGGCTCTTCATTAAGAACCGCCGTTCAAACTCAAAAACAGAAACTATCTTTCCACAACATGTTTGTGCGTGTGCGTGTGCATGCGAGTGTGGATGGTAGCTATTTGTGTGTCTACGTTTTTGTGACCGATGAGTAATTGAGTTAATGCATCAGTTTGTGTATGTGGATTAATTATTTATTTTATTGAATAATTTAGTGATTGTATGCGTGCACTATCTCGGATATGTGAGATAGTCACTAAATTCCTACACATGTAAGGACTCTTCACAATGAGATAGCGTGTTATATATTATACACTGCTTTTAATATCCTAATAAGCCCCAATCATAGTTATGGACACATATATTATATGTAATTATATGTGTAAACGAAGGATGTTTATCATCGTTGTCGGTTGATTTACTGGTTAATGTATTAACCGTACTGGGGCGGTTGCGGTGGCCACTTCGGCTGTTATTCTTCTCCACCGGCCTTAAACATGTTTCGTCTAATTATGATGTCAAAATGAGGTCTTAATGAGACATGAACTTCATGATCAATATCAAAAATCACAGTATTTTCACACCAGTCACCTTGCTTCTGACACAATCTTATATGTAATAATGCCCAAAATATTGTTTTTGTTACTTATCTAATAATCCCCGTTTTGGTACTTCATATGTAGTATTCCCTACTTAATATCTAATGTTCATTGTTTTATATGTAATTAATCCCAGTGTTTATATGTAATTTATACAGCACCGCTTCGGTTCTATTTTTAAATCCCGACATCATCGGGAAAAACCCATGTTCTATTATTAATACACCTATCCCTTTGTCTTGTATTCTCAACATGTACAGACTTGCATCTATGTAGACTCCCCACAAAGAGCTACATGTATGAATCATTTACCCACAGTATTGTGAATGCACCTGTTCTATTGTCTTATATTCTCGACACGCACAGGCACGTCTGTACTCTGCTCAGCTAAGTTCGCGCCTTAAGTGTGCTTTCTTTGACACACAAATTTTACTTTTTCAGCACTTTTCATCAGTTTCTTATTTTTTTTTTTTTTTTTTTTTTTTTTTTTTACCATTCGAATATCTACCAGAAATGACTAACGTCATGTTGTTTATTGAGTCGGATAGAAAATCAATTTACTAAATTATGATATCGCAAAGAAATTTAGTATTAATTAGTATTCATCAAAATACGTATACATAGTGTAACAAATAGAGATACATTGATTTCACTCATTCAGTATCACCGGGAGATGACGAAAGTTCCTTGCAGGATCAACCATAGAATGAATTTGACTAGCTTTATAACACCCATACATCCCATCATTAGGACTTTCCGATCGTATCCTTGTATAAAACAAACATTTAAATTCAATGTTCATCGTAACAAAACCCTTTGTCTGTAGTTCTCGACAAGTACAGACACGTCTATGCAGCGCAATAGACATTAAACAAAGATCCATGAGTCATACTATTGTTAATTCCTCTGTATTATTTCTCGACATGTTGACACTTGTCATAGTGATAATTACTCATCGCTTATGAAAACACACACGCGTATCGCCTAACCATCACTTCTCCCCCAAGAAGTGATTAGATACAAACGTTTCTTTCATATACCCACGGTCAACTACACATCAATATATTATAAGGGATAATAATAGGATAAACAC
>JAVTVY010002316.1:0-33020 GCA_036873755.1 Hanleya hanleyi
AGTTATCTCCCCCTAGTTCCAGGGTGGGTGTATGTAAAAATTTTCCAGAAAAAATACGGAACACGGACTTTATCCTAAATTACGTGAAAGTGCCTATCACGAATCGTTAGATTCTTGGTATGTACTTTAGGTTAACCGGAAGACTATTCTGTGAAGTCATGTGACGCAGTCAGTATGTCGGCACCTCTTCCCACTTCCCTTATATGTGTTGTATATGGGGTATGGGAGGTATAGGACCATCCTGGGAAACCTACTTCTCCACATTTGCGGTATAGGTTGTGGGGTCGCGTTTTACTCGTCTCGTCATTTAGAACATGATAGGAAGTGTCCCCGTGCGAATCGGTGAAATTTTTGAAAAAGTACGATATAGCCTCATATAGGCACATACTGGGGGTATAGGATCAATGTTTGTCCCCCTGGGAAACGTACTTCTATACATTTGCGGTAGGGTTGTTTGGATTTGTTTTACTCGTCTCGTCATTTAGAACATGATAGGAAGTGTCCCCGTGCGAATCGGTGAAATTTTTGAAAAAGTACGATATAGCCTCATATAGGCCCATACTGGGGGTATAGGATCAATGTTTGTCCCCCTGGGAAACGTACTTCTATACATTTGCGGTAGGGTTGTTTGGATTTGTTTTTCACGTCTCGTCATTTAGAACACGATAGGAAGTGTCCCGGCACGAATCGGTGAAATTTTTGAAAAAAGTCACCGAGGCCTGGGTAGGCCCATAGGCCTATACTGCATGGCTATGGGTGTATGGGCCCATATGGGGTGGTCGTGTTGGGGTCTAGGTGAGTCCCTAATGATCCGATCGGGTCGAGTGAGGTCTTATTTTGAAGCTGTCGTGGAGGAGCATTTGACTACACTAATGGTTCGTCTGTGTTCAATAGTCTGCGCATGCGCAACCTGGCCCGCCGTAGTATAGAAAACAGGTATTTTGGGTGCTATGTGGGTGCGTGTTTGGGATAGAGATGGGCTATTCACGGTTCGAATGGGTTGTGTGAGGTATTAATGTGAAGCTTGTGTGGGGTAGAGTCAGAATGACGTGCTTTTAAGTGTAAGTCGCGTCAATCTGCGCATGCGCAGCCTGGCCGTGGTAGCGAAAGGGGGCATTTCGGGTGCTATGTAGGGGTGTGTTTGGGGTAGAGATGAGCTAATCACGGTTCGAATGGGTCGTGGGAGGTGTCAAAGTGAAGCTTGTGTGGGGTAGGGTCAGAATGGTGTGTTTTTGAATGCATGTCGCGTTAATCTGCGCATGCGCAGTTGGTTGTAGTAAGTAAAGTGGCCATTTTCGGGCAGTACATGAAGGTATGGGTCGAGATGAGTTATTCACGGTTCGAATGCGTCCTGGAAGGTGTCATCTTGTAGTTCTCGGGGTGTACATTCCGATTTGAGGGATGTCCGCGTCATCTGTGACGTCATCGGTACGGGTAGTAGCGAAAGTGGACATTTTCGGGCAGTACATGAAGGTATTTGGGATCGAGATGGGCTATTCACGGTTCGAATGCGTCCTCGAATGTGTCATCTTGTAGTTCTCGGGGTGTACATTCCGATTTGCGGGATGTTCGCGTCATCTGTGACGTCATCGGTGACGTCATCGGTACGAGTAGTAGCGAAAGTGGACATTTTCGGGCAGTACATGAAGGTATTTGGGATCGAGATGGGATATTCACGGTTCGAATGCGTCCTCGAAGGTGTCATCTTGTAGTTCTCGGGGTGTACATTCCGATTTGAGGGATGTTCGCGTCATCTGTGACGTCATCGGTGCGAGTGGTAGCAAAAGTGGCCATTTTCGGGCAGTACATGAAGGTATTTGGGGTCGAGATGGTGCGGTAGGAATATCATTTTGCGCATTCGCAGACGCAATACGGAGCTCTCGTCCGATCAGAAGCGAGTATTTCAAATCCGTCACAGAGCTCTCAGCCAATCAGAAGCGAGTATTTTGACCCGGTGCATTATGGGCCATATCCAAGATGGCGGCACGTATGTTCAAGATGGCGGCACATCCGGTGTCGAAAACTGGCCATTTCGTCGAGATGTGGTCACCTAGTGTCGAAAACTGGTCCTTGTATGGGTCCTGCTAGACGTTTTGACGCCATGAGAGAGAGAAAACAACAACAACAAGGATGACACATGAGGGAACAACAACAACAACAAGTTTTTTTTCATATAGTTTATTTTCCCCTCCATCAGAACATACCCACGCTGGGGGAGCCGCGTTGGGTATGTTTACAATTCAAGAAAGACTCTTGTCCAATCAGAGACCGCCATTTGCATCTATCCTATTCGTTCCTGTCCGTTAGATGTATTCTTGTCCAATCAGAAGTCGCCATTTCAGAGAGTTCCTTCTTCGGTCATTCCTTATTCTAATCATCGTCGGCCAGGCCTGGATATTCTTCGGGCAGCATGTCCTGAAACAGTTGTTTGCGCATTCTGATCGCATTTTCCAGGGCCTCGGTGGGTGGTAAACCCATATCCTCTTCCAAGTGACGCTTGGTCTTCATGATGGACCTGTGCGTGGGGTCCCCTTTCATTTCAAGCGGTAGCAAGGTATACTGTTCATAGATCGCCATGGCTGTTTTCCTGATGCGAGGGCGCATTTGGGTGTACGTCTGTTGTAAATTATCCTCTCCGGCGTCCTCGATCGCTTCAGCGTGAGTATTGATAGCTACTGTCACAATACGATCCCAGAAGGTAGGTTCTGCCTCACTTTCCTGGGATGAAGGCTGATTCACTGAGGTCAAGCTCTCCATATCAGTAGATAGACTGTCAGCCATCTTGGATTCGGTATCAGTCGATGCACTCTCATCAATCTCTGTATCAGTATCTGCCTCAATGGGCTCCTCGGCGTCTTCAGTCCCATGTATATTTTTCTGGTGTCGCATCATATCGTAATGTCTGGTGAACGTGCGTTCACACTCAGAACAAGTATAAGCGATGTTGACGGTTGAACGTCGACTGTGCGTGTTTTGGGAATACGCTCGCTTTTATAGACAGTAACGCCCATCAACGCTTAGCTCAACGCTTCAACGCCCTGGTGAATTAGCTCAAGCTCTGATTTCATGGAATTGACACCAATTCATCGAAATGCAGTGACGCCCGTCAACGCCCGTCGTTACGCCTTAACGCTCGTCTCAACGCTTTAACACACTTTCTTAATGCTTTAACGTTGTTTAATGATGCGTTCGAACAAATGTTCCTTTTGTGCTATTGCTCTGACATACGCCGCTTTCCAGTTCATGCCCGAGGTTTTCAACATCGACGCTGTTCTTTCAATTTCCATATGGACTGGGTCCTTATCCAACAATTTCATATGGGTCAGTGAGTCGACATACTGCTGACGTAAAGCCCGTCGTAGTCTGGGTGCCAATCTGTTATGGGCTAAAATTGCAGCTTCCTGTTTCGAATACCCTTTGCGTTGAAACTTGTTTCCTGTGGCCTCCAACATCCCGCCCATCTTGGCGTCCATACTTCCTTCGAACAAATCCTTCCATAGCCTCGAGTTCACATTATGTTCTCCAACCTCGGGTTGGGTCTTCACGGTTGGGTGATATTCCAGGACTGATGGTATGAAGCGGGCCCGCTGTATGGGGGTGGGCTTCTGCTGCTGCTCTGCCAGGAGTGCACTCGGCGGATGGTGTAAGGGTATAGGCCGTTGTGGTGATTCCTCGCCGGGTAACAGGTGGATCGTCAGCCGACGATCTTCGGGGGTATGGGCTTTTAAATCTACGAACAGGTAGCCGTACGGACGAATTGTCGCTTCTTGAAACGCCCGCATAAAATGGTCAATGTTCTGAGGATAAATTCGACTACCAAACACACGAATTTGTGCTCTATCAATGGGATTGGAGAACAACACAAAGTATTGGCAGTTCAAGGCAATATCTCTGGACGCCTTCCCTTGAGGGAAGAGATTCTGAGTCAAATAGATGCCGGACAGATTTCGATGATGGGACCCTTTGGTGAATAGGTCGGCGATTTTCGAATTGTCCTTGGCCGCACTCATCAGATCATCGAGCACTACCACGTTGGTCTGCTCGGAATCAAAGTAATAGGGTTCGTCTATGTCGTGAGGAATTCCTGGAACAAAGCTCACATTCTGTAGTCGTGCAGTTTCGTAGGCGGGCTGCCATTGGCTATAACACCAAACAACACGTGTCGGAGCTGGGGTTGCCACACCTTCCTCTAAGAACTTCATCACCCAGGACGTCTGTCCACACCCCGTAGGGCCGCTCACCGTCATCGTATAAGGGTGCTCTAATACTGTCGTGTGTGACGTAGGTGTTGATCGTTCCTCGCGCGTACTTTGAATTTGCACGTTATCGGGACTCCGTTCCTTGAGATGGCTTCACTGTATATGTCTACGTAGATTAAATGGCGTGGAAAATGACTTCGAACACAAGTGACATGCGTAAACCATGGCTCTCATCTCCACGGACACCAGGCGTATAATGAAGCTTTCACAGATGCATGTGTGTTTATATGCGAGAGCACCGAGCTCGCGGAGCTCTTGGAGCTCCGACGCCACCACCGGGCGTTGACGGGCGCTGCTATAAGAGAACTCGGAGCTCCGGAGCTCCGGAGCTCCGGAGGTCACTTCCGCTTCCGTTCACGTGACCGGAACTGACCTTTGACCCCGGCGCGCAAAGGTTTCCACCGCGGTGGAAACCTTTACACCGCGCGCGCCGGGGTCAAAGGTCAGTTCCGGTCACGTGAACGGAAGCGGAAGTGACCTCCGGAGCTCCGGAGCTCCGGAGCTCCGAGTTCTCTTGTAGCAACGCCCGTCAACGCCCGGTGGTGGCGTCGGAGCTCCAAGAGCTCCGCGAGCTCGGAGCTCTTGCATATAAACACACATGCATCTGTGAAAGCTTCATTATACGCCTGGTGTCCGTGGAGATGAGAGCCATGGTTTACGCATGTCACTTGTGTTCGAAGTCATTTTCCACGCCATTTAATCTACGTAGACATATACAGCGAAGCCATCTCAAGGAACGGAGTCCCGATAACGTGCAAATTCAAAGTACGCGCGAGGAACGATCAACACCTACGTCACACACGACAGTATTAGAGCACCCTTATACGATGACGGTGAGCGGCCCTACGGGGTGTGGAAGACGTCCTGGGTGATGAAGTTCTTAGAGGAAGGTGTGGCAACCCCAGCTCCGACACGTGTTGTTTGGTGTTATAGCCAATGGCAGCCCGCCTACGAAACTGCACGACTACAGAATGTGAGCTTTGTTCCAGGAATTCCTCACGACATAGACGAACCCTATTACTTCGATTCCGAGCAGACCAACGTGGTAGTGCTCGATGATCTGATGAGTGCGGCCAAGGACAATTCGAAAATCGCCGACCTATTCACCAAAGGGTCCCATCATCGAAATCTGTCCGTCATCTATTTGACTCAGAATCTCTTCCCTCAAGGGAAGGCGTCCAGAGATATTGCCTTGAACTGCCAATACTTTGTGTTGTTCTCCAATCCCATTGATAGAGCACAAATCCGTGTGTTTGGTAGTCGAATTTATCCTCAGAACATTGACCATTTTATGCGGGCGTTTCAAGAAGCGACAATTCGTCCGTACGGCTACCTGTTCGTAGATTTAAAAGCCCATACCCCCGAAGATCGTCGGCTGACGACCCACCTGTTACCCGGCGAGGAATCACCACAACGGCATATACCCCTACACCATCCGCCGAGTGCACTCCTGGCAGAGCAGCAGCAGAAGCCCACCCCCATACAGCGGGCCCGCTTCATACCATCAGTCCTGGAATATCACCCAACCGTGAAGACCCAACCCGAGGTTGGAGAACATAATGTGAACTCGAGGCTATGGAAGGATTTGTTCGAAGAAAGTATGGACGCCAAGATGGGCGGGATGTTGGAGGCCACAGGAAACAAGTTTCAACGCAAAGGGTATTCGAAACAGGAAGCTGCAATTTTAGCCCATAACAGATTGGCACCCAGACTACGACGGGCTTTACGTCAGCAGTATGTCGACTCACTGACCCATATGAAATTGTTGGATAAGGACCCAGTCCATATGGAAATTGAAAGAACAGCGTCGATGTTGAAAACCTCGGGCATGAACTGGAAAGCGGCGTATGTCAGAGCAATAGCACAAAAGAAACATTTGTTCGAACGCATCATTAAACAACGTTAAAGCATTAAGAAAGTGTGTTAAAGCGTTGAGACGAGCGTTAAGGCGTAACGACGGGCGTTGACGGGCGTCACTGCATTTCGATGAATTGGTGTCAATTCCATGAAATCAGAGCTTCTGAGCTAATTCACCAGGGCGTTGAAGCGTTGAGCTAAGCGTTGATGGACGTTACTGTCTATAAAAGCGAGCGTATTCCCAAAACACGCACAGTCGACGTTCAACCGTCAACATGGCTTATACTTGTTCTGAGTGTGAACGCACGTTCACCAGACATTACGATATGATGCGACACCAGAAAAATATACATGGGACTGAAGACGCCGAGG
Organism: Hanleya hanleyi; assembly: GCA_036873755.1. Taxonomy (NCBI): domain Eukaryota; kingdom Metazoa; phylum Mollusca; class Polyplacophora; order Lepidopleurida; family Hanleyidae; genus Hanleya; species Hanleya hanleyi. Next base: position 6,489 of record JAVTVY010002316.1, read on the forward strand.
AGCCCATTGAGGCAGATACTGATACAGAGATTGATGAGAGTGCATCGACTGATACCGAATCCAAGATGGCTGACAGTCTATCTACTGATATGGAGAGCTTGACCTCAGAGAATCAGCCTTCATCCCAGGAAAGTGAGGCAGAACCTACCTTCTGGGATCGTATTGTGACAGCAGCTATCAATACTCACGCTGAAGCGATCGAGGGCGCCGGAGAGGATAATTTACAACAGACGTACACCCAAATGCGCCCCCGCATCAGGAAAACAGCCATGGCGATCTATGAACAGTATACCTTGCTACCGCTTGAAATGAAAGGGGACCCCACGCACAGGTCCATCATGAAGACCAAGCGTCACTTGGAAGAGGATATGGGTTTACCACCCACCGAGGCCCTGGAAAATGCGATCAGAATGCGCAAACAACTGTTTCAGGACATGCTGCCCGAAGAATATCCAGGCCTGGCCGACGATGATTAGAATAAACGGTTCAGAATGAACATGACCGAAGAAGGAACTCTCTGAAATGGCGACTTCTGATTGGACAAGAATACATCTAACGGACAGGAACGAATAGGATAGATGCAAATGGCGGTCTCTGATTGGACAAGAGTCTTTCTTGAATTGCAAACATACCCAACGCGGCTGTTATGATGGAGGGGAAAATAAACTATATGAAAAAAAAACTTGTTGTTGTTGTTGTTCCCTCATGTGTCATCCTTGTTGTTGTTGTTTTCTCTCTCTCATGGCGTCAAAACGTCTAGCAGGACCCATACAAGGACCAGTTTTCGACACTAGGTGACCACATCTCGACGAAATGGCCAGTTTTCGACACCGGATGTGCCGCCATCTTGAACATACTTGCCGCCATCTTGGATATGGCCCATAATGCACCGGGTCAAAATACTCGCTTCTGATTGGCTGAGAGCTCTGTGACGGATTTGAAATACTCGCTTCTGATTGGACGAGAGCTCCGCATTGCGTCTGCGCATGCGCAGAATGATATTCCTACCGCACCATCTCGACCCCAAATACCTTCATGTACTGCCCGAAAATGGCCACTTTTGCTACCACTCGCACCGATGACGTCACAGATGACGCGAACATCCCTCAAATCGGAATGTACACCCCGAGAACTACAAGATGACACCTTCGAGGACGCATTCGAACCGTGAATAGCCCATCTCGATCCCAAATACCTTCATGTACTGCCCGAAAATGTCCACTTTCGCTACTACTCGTACCGATGACGTCACCGATGACGTCACAGATGACGCGAACATCCCTCAAATCGGAATGTACACCCCGAGAACTACAAGATGACACCTTCGAGGACGCATTCGAACTGTGAATAGCCCATCTCGATCCCAAATACCTTCATGTACTGCCTGAAAATGTCCACTTTCGCTACTACTCGTAGCGATGACGTCACCGATGACGTCACAGATGACGCGGACATCCCTCAAATCGGAATGTACACCCCGAGAACTACAAGATGACACCTTCCAGGACGCATTCGAACCGTGAATAACTCATCTCGACCCATACCTTCATGTACTGCCCGAAAATGGCCACTTTACTTACTACAACCAACTGCGCATGCGCAGATTAACGCGACATGCATTCAAAAACACACCATTCTGACCCTACCCCACACAAGCTTCACTTTGACACCTCCCACGACCCATTCGAACCGTGATTAGCTCATCTCTACCCCAAACACACCCCTACATAGCACCCGAAATGCCCCCTTTCGCTACCACGGCCAGGCTGCGCATGCGCAGATTGACGCGACTTACACTTAAAAGCACGTCATTCTGACTCTACCCCACACAAGCTTCACATTAATACCTCACACAACCCATTCGAACCGTGAATAGCCCATCTCTATCCCAAACACGCACCCACATAGCACCCAAAATACCTGTTTTCTATACTACGGCGGGCCAGGTTGCGCATGCGCAGACTATTGAACACAGACGAACCATTAGTGTAGTCAAATGCTCCTCCACGACAGCTTCAAAATAAGACCTCACTCGACCCGATCGGATCATTAGGGACTCACCTAGACCCCAACACGACCACCCCATATGGCCCTATACACCCATAGCCATGCAGTATAGGCCTATGGGCCTACCCAGGCCTCGGTGACTTTTTTCAAAAATTTCACCGATTCGTGCCGGGACACTTCCTATCGTGTTCTAAATGACGAGACGTGAAAAACAAATCCAAACAACCCTACCGCAAATGTATAGAAGTACGTTTCCCAGGGGGACAAACATTGATCCTATACCCCCAGTATGGGACTATATGAGGCTATATCGTACTTTTTCAAAAATTTCACCGATTCGCACGGGGACACTTCCTATCATGTTCTAAATGACGAGACGAGTAAAACGAGACCCCACAACCCTACCGCAAATGTATAGAAGTACGTTTCCCAGGGGGACAAACATTGATCCTATACCCTCAGTATGGGACTATATGAGGCTATCGTCGTACTTTTTCAAAAATTTCACCGATTCGCACGGGGACACTTCCTATCATGTTCTAAATGACGAGACGAGTAAAACGCGACCCCACAACCTATACCGCAAATGTGGAGAAGTAGGTTTCCCAGGATGGTCCTATACCTCCCATACCCCATATAGGCATTTTCACGTAATTTAGGATAAAGTCCGTGTTCCGTATTTTTTCTGGAAAATTTTTACATACACCCACCCTGGAACTAGGGGGAGATAACTCTATTGATAGACAAGCCCCGTTAAGCCCGGTGACCTATATACCCCTCATACCCCATATAGGCATTTTCCCAGGTTTTTCGATAAAGTCCGTGTTCCGTATTTTTTTTTTTTTAAAGAAAAATTTTACATGCACCCACCCAGCCATCAAAATACCCCTTCACCTGGGCTTCACTTTGATACCTCATACAACTCCATCGGACCATTAGTAGCTCCCCTAGATACCAAAACGTCTATTTTCATACCCTTCGGCCACCGCGCATGCGCAGAAGGCCGATAGTTCAACCCCACACCCAGCCCATTAGATGCCCCCTCACACAGGCTTCACTTTGATACCTTACTCGACCCCATCGGACCATTAGGGACTCCCCTAGCTCCAAAACGGCTATTTTCATACCCTTCGGCCACCGCGCATGCGCAGAAGGTCGATATTTCAATCCTACACCCAACCCATTAGATGCCCCTTCACCTAAGCTTCACGTTGATACCTCACTCGACTCCATCCGACCATTTTATCTAGGGACTACTTTTTCTCCGCGGAAGCTTTCTCCCGAGACCAAATCACCGCCAGACATGACCGCATCACCGCGGATGAATACATCTTTGACCTGGGTCACGTGATATGCAAATTTGGAACTCTCCTGTACTGGAGGTAGCTTTTTGGTCTTTCTGCCGGAACTATACTCCACTTGACCTCTGTGACCTTGAAATGAGGTCGAAATGAGGTCAATACGGTCTGTGATGCTTTTTATATACTACTCACCCCTTTCAGGTGCAATAGTATCTGATTTCGTGATACACGCTAGAATGTAACCAGTTATATCTAATTAACTGTGTTTACAAAACATATAAGGGATATCTTTGGCACAGCTAGCAAATTATGATGAAACTTTTTTATCTATATGTATTCTAAATGCCTACAAAACAATTAGTCGCCTCGGTCCGTATTTTATGGAGTTATGCCTCTTTTCGGATTTCATAATTTCTGATTTTGTGCTATAAAGTTGAGTGAACAAGTTATGTCTGAAGAACTGTGTTCGGTACAGCTACCAAATTATTTATCTACTTGTATAGTAGAAGCGGGCAAACAAATTATTCGCCTCGGCCTTTATTTTACAGAGTTATGCTCCTTTTCGGGATTTCATAATCTCTGTTTTTGTGCTATACAGTTGAGTGAACAAGTTATATTTGCAGACCCGTGTTCGGTACATCTTCAAAATTTTGAAAACTTATTTATTTAGTCGTATTCTAGCGTACACAAACATTCACCGTCTCGGCTCTTAGTTTATAGAGTTATGCCCCTTTCCGGGTGTAATAATCTTGGATATGCTTGAATGTATTAACCTGTTATATCTGAAGAACTGTGTTCAGTACAGCTACCAAATTATTTATCTACTTCTGTTGTAGAAGCGGGCAAAAAATATTCGCCTCGGCCTTTATTTTACAGAGTTATGACCCTTTCGTGATATTTGCTTGAATGTAGCTATTCAATCTGCAGAATAATGATATGCTGTAAAAAGAACAGTTCTGAATGGTTAGTAAATTTAGTGCAGGCCTGATCCAGGCCGTGTTTGAGCCCATTATAACGGGTTTGGGCGCTATGAATTTGTGCGCCCAAAACGAAAAAAATAAAATAAATAAATAAATTCTCTGAACAGGCTGAAACCAATACTAATGCAATTACTGTGCCAAATATTAAGTTATCAGGCTGTATTTAGACCATTTGATACTCCCACAGCTTCCATGGGCTTCGACAGTCCCCACATCGAGGCATATTTCACTATAACTTATCACACCTTGCGCCATGTGTGGGTGCCCAAACTAAAAGTCTAGATCAGGCCCTGTAGCCATAATATGCTGCACATTCTCAGCATATTTCTCAATTGCTCGGGGGAAGCCGAGGGGTTTTGTGAGTCTCACCCTCATGTTATACAATTGTATTCATAGTTCTGTTATGAATGATAATCTGTTGACTGTTTTTATTTGACTTCCCAGATTTGTTTTAATGCGCCAGCAAGACAGTTGCCCAGAATCTTACAAACAATCTTCATTGTGCATGAAACAATCAACACCCATGCTTAGGCAATCGAGGACGCCGGACAGGACACCTTACAACATTGGTCCATCCAAATGCGCCAATCCATCCGGACAAGCAACGAGAGGATGCCAGGTCCCCCGCCGAAATGGCAGCAAAATTTTCTAGCATTGTTGGTCTCGAGGGGATATACATGAGGGAGGCAACTGCTATACTTCATAGTCGTTGGATGCGGAGGGTCTTAATTCTGTCCGTGTCCTAGTGTCTGTGCTATCTGTACGTGTGCCCGTTACAGACATGCATTTTCATGAAAATACAGGCTTTGCTTGCAAGATATCTTGAGAACTACTGGACGGAGTTTCACTAAACTTGGACGAAAGCTTCATTTTTATAGCCCTCACAATTGGTTAGGGTTTGGTGTGTGTGGGTGTGTTCGTCCGTGTCCTAGTGTTTGCGCTATCTGTACGTGTGTCCCTTTTTGACATGCATTATATATCTTTAGAACTACTGGACGGAATTTCACCAAACTTGGACGAAAGCTTCATTTTTATAGCCCCCACAATTGGTTGGGGTTTGTTGTCTGTGGGTGTGTTCGTCCGTGTCCTAGTGTTTGTGCTATCTGAACGTCCCTTTTTGACATGCATTTTCATGAAAATACAGGCCGTGCCTGCAAGATATCTTTAGAACTACTGGACGGAATTTCACCAAACTTGGACGAAAGCTTCATTTTTATAGCCCCGACAATTGGTTAGGTTTTGGTGTGTGTGCGTTTGTTCGTCCGTGTTCTAGTGTCTGTGCTATCTGTACGTATGTCCGTTACAGACATGCATTTTCATAAAAATACAGGCCTTGCCTGCAAGATATCTTGAGAACTACTTGACGGAGTTTCACTAAACTTGGACGAAAGCTTCATTTTTATAGCCCCACAATTGGTTAGGGTTTGGTGTGTGTGGGTGTGTTCGTCCGTGTCCTAGTGTTTGTGCTATCTGTACGTATGTTTCTTACAGACATCCATTTTCATGAAAATACAGGCCTTACCTGCAAGATATCTTAGAACTACTGGACGGAATTTCACTAAACTTGGACGAAAGCTTCATTTTTATAACCCCCACAATTGGTTAGGATTTGGTGTATGTGGGTGTGTTCGTCCGTGTCGTAGTGTTTGTGCTATCTGTACGTATGTCCCTTACAATGAAGTATGGAAGTTATGTAACCGAGGCGCGACCCGAAGTGACATCTTAAGGCATATTATCTGAAAACCAAATTTGAAAAGAAGCTGAATGCATCCTCAACCTATTGTCTGGAAACCAAATTTTAAATTTGCCACCAGGTGTCGCCACCTGTAGGTGCAAGTGGGCGAAATGCAATCCCAAGGATCATCTCATGACATGGTGTATCAGCATACAAACATTGGGAAGAATCGGAAAAGGGGTTATTGCCCGGAAACCAAATTTAGATTTGTATGCACAAGTGTGCGAACCACAATCCCAAGTGACATCTTATGGCACATGAATACCAAATTTGAGAAGAATCCGATGAGCAGTTGAACAAATTTCCGTTTTTTCCACCAGGTGTCGCCACCAGTATGCCAAAGCAGGTGAAAGACAATCTCAAGGGACATATCATAGCATGGTACCTGCATACCAAATGGGAGAAAAACCTGATGAGCGAAATCAAATTTAGATTTGACACGAGGTGGTGCTACCTGTAAGCACAAGTGAGCGAAACGCAATCCTAAGCGACATCGTATGTCATGATATATTCATATCAGACTTAAGAAGAATCTGACGAACGGTTCTCAAGTTATTACCCGGAAACAAATCTGGTATTTCGCCACCAAGTGGCACCACCTGCAAGTAAAAATGAGCGAAACGCAATCCCACGCAACATCTCCTGGCATGGCACATGCATGCTAAATTTGAGGAGATTCCGATGAGCAGTTCTCAAGTTAATAGCTGAAAACAAATTTGATTTTAACACCTGATGGCGCCACCTATAGGCCCAAGTGGGCGAAATGCAATCTCAAGCGACATCTTAGGTCATGGTATTACCCGAAGACAAATTTGGGATTTTGCCACCAGATGGAGCCACCTGTAAGTGCAAGTGAGTGAAAGGCAATCCCATGCAACATCTCCTGGCATGGTAAATGCATGCTAAATTTGAGAAGAATCCGATGAGCATGCAGTTCTCAAGTTATTGGCCAAAAACAAATTTCAGATTCTGTCATCAGGTGGCGTCATTTTCTGAGCAGAAGCGGATAACGCACTCCCAAGCAACATCTCATGGCAAGGTACAATGTATATGCATGCCTAATTTGGGAAGAATTTGATGAGCAGTTCTCAAGTTATTGCCCGGAAACCAAATTTCGAGCAACATTTCAAAGCGTTTCAAAGTTATTGCTTGCAGCACAAAAGAACGGAAAGAACCCTAGTGGCGCCACCTACAGGCAGATCTTTCTGAAATGCAATACCAATCAACATCTTGTCACAAGGAATGCATATGCAACTAGATACAGTCGATCGAATACGATTGGAGGTATGCCTTTTGCATCTTTAATAAAGGAAACATTCATCATTTGTGATGAAAGTAAATACGTAAAACTTAGGAAAAACATCATTAACATGGCCCCATAAGATACCTTGAGGGTATCCACATACCAAATTTAAAAGAATCCATTAAGGTCCAACAGTTACTGTCCGGAAATGAAATTTTACCTTGGCCCTCAGGTAGCGCCATGTGTAGGCAACTAGGCATAAAAAATAATTCCAACCGATATCTTGAAGCAAGATCCCTTGACATTGGAAATAGAAAATGTTAACTTGGCCTACAGGTGGCGCCACCTATGAGCAGATCGACGAGAAAAACAATATCAAGTGAAACCTTCAGGTAAGGTACATGTATACCAAGTGCATTATTAAGTATTAAAAAGTTATTGTCTGGAAACAATTTTAAATTTACCCCCAGGTGGCACCACCTATATGTGGATCGGCATGAAAAACAATGCCAAACGAGAAATTGAGGCGAGGTACCTACACACCAAATTTGGAATGAATCGGTTCAGGTTTCTAAAACTTATTGTCTGGAAACACTTAACTTGGCTTTCAGGTAAACATTCTCAAGCCAGATCTTGAGACAAGGTACCACCACACCAAATTTGGAAAGAATCCTTAAGGTTTTCAAAAGTTATTGTCTGGAGATGCAATTCAATTTGGCCCAAGATGGCGCCACCCAGAAGCGGATTGGCAAGAAAAACAATTCCAAGCAAAAACATATACATGTAGACAAGGGATCCATTTACCAAATACAAAAACATGGGTCTGTGCCTGATAAATTGAAACCTTTTGAGGTTGCAATTATCCCAATATTATCCCAATATTGCAGACAACACACAAATGTCAGCTTCTGCCAAGATATATTGGAGATATATATGCTCAAACATAATATATGAGGGTCGGGCGAGGGCTAGTTTGGGTGATAGAGGGTGCGGCTCGGCGCCCTGGATTGGGGACATGCTCTTCTTGAGGGTGGTGGTAGGTGTGCTGACATGAAAGCCATAGAAAGCTCCCTGTACATGAAACAACCACACTGACACCTGCATGCCATCATCTATCACAGTCCGAAAAACCACGAGGTGGAATTCAATTCAATTCAGGAAATTGATCATATGCACATTGTGCACCCAAACTTTAGGAACTCAGTTGTAATTAATATAGTAAGTTACACTGTGGACACAAATGGTTCCTGCAGAAGCTCTAGGGTAAATCATATGATGTGAGATACAATTATTTGATAGCAAAATTGAAGAAAATGTTGTCCTTCATTTAAGATGACACAAAAAAAAACAGGGGTTCAGTACTGCGGGGATTTCCCCGTCAGTTATATCATATTATACTTCTGAAATATAATAAGGTTCATGCAAAAGCTTTAGGGTAAATCATATGATTAGAATAGAATGATTTCATAGCAAAGTTGAAGGAAATGTCCTTAATTTCAGGCGACACAAAATTCAAAACTTACACAGGTACGGTACTCCGGGGATTCCCCCGCCAGTTATTTCATATTATACTTCTGAAAAAAAATATGGTTCCTGCAAAAGCTTTAGTGTATATGATGTGGAATAGAAGGACTGGACAGCAAATTTAAGAAAATGGTGTCCTTCATTCAAAGCGACATGAAATTCAAAACAGCGAGAATCGGAAGAAAAAAAAACAAATGACAAACGCATTTAGGCATTTAGGGATGCCTCATTATTAGACAAAGCATTTGGAAATTATCGCTTGTGAAGAATTTGAATAGAAACCACGGACATGAACAGAAGATTGGAACAAGACCCAGTCGATCAGGTGGATCTTGCTGAAACGCAATACCAACCCATGTCTGGTCACAAGGATTGTATATGCTAAATTTCGAAGGAATCCGACAAATCTTTTGGAAGTTATCGCCTGTGAAGGATTTGAACAGACACAGACACAAAGACAGCAAGACCCATTTTAACTGGAACGGGCATGAAGAAGCGAAACTCAGTGGCGCCACCTTCAGGCAAATGTTACTGAAATCCAGTACGCAACCGCTTCTTCTCATAAAGAATGCGTGTGCCAAATTTCGAAAGAATCCAAGGAAGCGTTTGGAAGTTATCGCTTGTAACTGACATCCACGGACACAAAGAAGCAAAATTCATTTTGACCCAGTGGCGCCATCTTCAGGCAGATGTTGCTGAAATGCGATACCGACTGGCATCCTGTCGCAAGGAATGCGTATGCCGAATTTCGGAGGAATCCAACAAAGCGTTAGGAAGCAATCATTCGAACAGACATGCACGGACACATAGAAGCAAGAACTATTTTGACCCAGTGGCGCCACCTTCAGGCAGATGTTGCTGAAATGCGATACCGAATGGCGTCTTGTCGCAAGGAATGCGTATGCCGAATTTCAGAAGAATGCAACAAAGCGTTAGGAAGTAATCATTCGAACAGACATGCACGGACATCCACGGACATGCACGGACACCCACGGACACATAGAAGCAAGAACCATTTTGACCCAGTGGCGCCACCTTCATGCAGATGTTGCTGAAACGCGATACCGACTGGTGTCTTGTCGCAAGGAATGCGTATGCCGAATTTCGGAAGAATCCAACAAAGCGTTAGGAAGTAATCATTCGAACAGATATGCACGGACATGCACGGACACATAGAATCAAGAATCATTTTAAAGTCCCCGGCCGCGTTGCGGCGGGGGACAAAAACAGCCATGGCGATCTGTGAACATTATAGCCTGCTACCGCTTGAAATGAAAGGCGACCCACGCATAGGTCCATCGTGAAGACCAAGCGTCACTTGGAGGACACGAGCATACGAGAATTATACACATCCAATAGCGGTTCCTCCAGTTTGGATGTGTTGTAATGGAGCGATGATAACATTTGGAATATGCAATGGGAGTGTTGCTGTGGTTGATATATCATTGAACCAGACTAGAAGAATAGGGACTGGTACTTCCATAGAACTTTGTGTAGGTATGTTTCTGTGTGTATGCATGTGTGTGGGTAGAGGGTCTTACTCACCGGCGTTAGAGCGTCACTGCGTTACTAAGTCGGACGTTGGGCACCCTTCACTCACTCAATCACATATTCACACAAACACTTTGTACTCAGGAGAGACATGTAACCCTGCCATGGTAGATACCCATCATGCCCTACCCACATCACCAATATACCAGAGTTCGGGTGGCTTGTGTCTGCATGCTTATTAAGGTTCACTAGTGTCTTCTATGGGTTGGTGTATGGTGGAGTCTGTAGCCGTGGCTACATGGCGCACCTGAGCGACGCTGCAATGCGTGTAGTACTAATGACGTCACAGAAGACATCACAGTCACGTGGACATTACCCGATTCGTATTCTACACCTGGAGAGCTTCAATAGGATACCACCCACACACGGTCGGTCTCATCTTTGCCCCAAAACGTCAGCCTCTGCCCATTCTTTCTGCCTTTTTTACCGCTCAGCGCATAGGGGTCTTGTCGTTGCCATGTACGTACGTCCGTTCGTCCTAGCGTCCGTCCGTCCGTCAACATGTGTTCTTGTCAGCTGAATATCTGCAGATCTATAAAGTCAGGGCTGACCAAACTGTGATGAGAGCTTCCCGTATGGTGACTGATGAAATGATTAGGTTTTCAGATGACTGTGATGAATTTATGATTTTTAATTATTTTTTTATTGTTTATTGAGGGTTCCCTGATTCCAAGAAGCCCTATGTAGCAGTCCATTCGAGATCTGCAGATATGCCCTTCTTGAACCCTTGGTTGTACGTTGCATTGGCACTTGCCCTGTGTTGCGGTCCATTCGAGATTCAGACCATCTAAGAATGGTTATCAGTGGATGGAACATCAAGGCTTTAAATTAATTCACAAAACTTGTTACAGCAGGATCTGATAGTTTAATTCATCGGCAAGTAGCCCAGTAAAGTTTCTAAAGGTTTAGCAGATTCGATATGTGAAAAGGGCAGTGGCATCTAATCCTTTTAGGCTTGTATTCAAGAATATCTTTAATTTGAAAAAAAACGAACTTTTTTTACTACTTCTTTATTGAAAACATGATTCCCAGTTGCTTCTCAATTCACACAGTATTGTAATATATGGGCGGCATGTCTGGATACGGATTAGAGACACTATAACCAAGAGTATCCGAGATATTACCTCTCTAACCAATTGTTAGTTGGCCTTCGATGCGCTTATGGCGTGCAACAAGTATACGGCTGGCAAAAACAGTTTGGGTCCAGTTTTCGACAGTTACCAACCAACCAACGTGATAATTGTGGTACATGTTTTATTCTATTAAATTCCATTCTGGCGGTTTAATAGCACCACTCATGTATGTGTGTTAAACTGAAAGTAAAAATCCACCGGGCAGTCGAGCGGGATAAAAATGGAACTGTTGAAATGAATCAATTACAAACGTCTAGTCCGTCATCCATAATTCAGCCGTCATCCATTAGAGAATATCCGCGTCCATAATCCAAAGTCCTATTCCATATAACAGTATTATCACCAAATTCAAAAAGACGATCATAGTATACACAAACATAGGCTTGTTTCCTGCAAGAGAGAAGCGGTCAACAGTTTTCAATGATGCCGGCAAGACATCATGATGTTCCAAAAATATCAAATCCGTATCGCTGATCAGTATTCTTAATCCATAATTCGTTGTAAAGTCGTCATCTAAAGAATGATGTATCTCAGCCACGCTTTGATTGTGACTGTTCATACGAGTACCTTGAGGATCTTGAAGTACATGTGTTCATACGGCCCCTAGCCCCGGGTTAAGCGGAATTAAACACAAGTTACGAAACGTAGCGCCATAGATCTTGCACGCTACGTTCGTACTTTTTTTATCAGCATGCGATATGTATCGCCAAATTTGAGAAACTTTGAGTGGAGGAGTTTGGTGGAATAGCCCTGTTTTATGAGTTTCTGTAACAATGTTTTGTGACGTTGATTAAAATCGTCACATTTAACACAGGATCCAGCAAATGCTACTAAGCGAGATATGCATACGCCATATGCAGGTCCCACTGGAATATTACTATCCAGAAAGGTATAGTTTACGATGTCGAAATTGTAATCCTCTCTTCTGTCATAAAGTCGACGAGAGAGAATGCCCGCTTCATTTTTATAGAGATATAGATCTAAATATGATGTGCCTGAAGGGCTGTCTGTAGTTTCCTTCAAATCCAGTGAAGGTGGATATATATCCTTGACTGCGTCATTTATATAGCGATTATCCACAGCGAGAAGATCGTCTATATAGCGTTTTGATGAATGAGAAGGAACGGGCTTTGAATGGATCGGTTTTTGAAAGCGCCTGCATATAGTCATATTCATAAGAGAACAGATACAGGTCAGCCAACAGGGGTGCACAATTAGTACCCATTGGAATACCTATATGCTGCTGATATATTGTGTTGCCAAATATCACATGAATATTTTTAATAAGAAATTCAAGCAACTCTATAAACAAAGAAACATCCCATGAATGATATCTCTTGTATGTAGTGGAGCCAAAGAATGCTTTATAGCTTCCGACATTAATATATCTACGATCAGTTTTCTTGAACACAGACACTATTAATGAACTTAGACGGTCAATAAGGTCCTGATGAGGGATTGTATTATAGAGTCGAGAATTCCCATGTGGATACATGTCTGTACGGTATGTGACCTTTAGCATCAAGTTCTTCTGTAAGACATTTTGAGTTTTTTCGATATCCACATACATTCAACGCCAGAGTTCTTAGAAATAGTGGCGCAATACCTTTCCCAAAATGCTTTTACCTGATGGTGGTGCAGCTTCTAGAACCAGCTACGCATCTAGCTTTGTATGGTCATTTATGCATTTTGGGAGTCCAGTATAGTTTTGGTATGTCGTTATGATTGGTTGGAAGACAAATGCCTCTTTCCCTGAGAAACTGTTTGTGATTGTTAAATAAATCTTCCAGAGTAAATGCAGTTTGGGAGTAAGCAGACGTATTTGATGAAGATATGTCTACACTCAATTCTTTAACCAGCATCTGGTAATAGTAATATTTACATATGAATATTATATTATTTGGAGCTTTGTCTGCTGGGACTATGACGAATTTACTCTGGAGATTTGCTAGAACTTCTTGCGAATTGAGGTTTCTCAGCACTGTTTTCGCCTATTGGTTGGCTGATCCAGGAAGAAAATCTATATTTTGCGTGTTGCATGCTTCTATGGGACCATGCAGCCAGGTTGTTGTTGTTAGTTGTTTGCTTGTAAACTTACGGGTCCGTAGATATTTCTGCCCGCTGCCAACTTACATAATTTTATCGAGCAACGGAGAGCAATCGGCACTGCAGTGAATGAGCAATGAGAGATTAGAGTTCCACCAGAGATTCAGGCTGTTTTTTTAGCAATACTGTCCACAACTAACCAATATTTGAAAGATTAGATACATTTCACAGCTTTCCCTTTCAGGGTGTCAAAAATACAATCTTCAAAATGTTTTTTTATTACTATTTTAGGCGATTACCAAGGATGAGCATATGTTGTCAACTGTCAACTGTCGCAATTATTTGTTAACGGTACAACATAATTTTTTCATTTTCTCCACCGAACATGTTATGGCACATTGGAAATTATTTAAAACTAGGTTAGGATAGCATATTTTTGGCCTGACCCAGATCAATTTTGAACCTGTTTGCGTATCTCGAGCTTAATCTCCCCAAATAATAATGATAATGGTGAGCATATGTCAGTGTGTTTCTATGCCAATAACCTGTTATCATACTTGCTCATGCATGATCTTCCTTTGCCACTGTCATCAAGCTACACTTTCTTGCATGCTGTAATCCCGCTGCAGCGCTCGCGTTAAAACATTTTATGCAATTTGAGTCTATTATATGTACGGTACATATATCACGCAAACCATATCCTACATGACCAGAAAAAAAAATCGGGCTGAGGGGTCATCGCACCTTTTAGGCGCTTGCAATTCATGTTTACTACTGTCCGAATTTATGGAACTTCCAATGAAAACCACATCGGTCGGACTCTCCTTCATGAGCTCTTCAATATGACACACAACACGACCCATTCGAACAACGGGTAGACCCTCTCAACGTCCAAACAAATGTCGGTTTACCACGATACACTGATTGCGCATGCGCACCATAGCCTTACCTCCAGTACACACCTGAGTCCCCCCACGAATGCTCCAATATGACACCTGGCATGACCCATTCGGTCCCCGGATGACCACCTCTGCCTCAAAAAGCCCACCGAAGTGCCCCTCTACCACAATTTCAGGTCCACGCATGCGCGTCATGTCACGCATGCGCGTCATGTCACGCATGCGCGTCATGAGTGCTCCAAACTGATACCTCAAACGACCCATTCGGAGAACGGATTGCCCACCTCGGCCACGAAACGTCCGCCCAAATGCCCTTTTCCTGCTATTTTCCGACTGCGCGAGCGACGATTACACCGAAAATCCCATGATTGGAACTAATCTCTGACCCGGAAGTGACATCCCCGGGATGACCTTTTGCAAGAGTTAGCTGTCCCTTAGGGGTCCCCGAAATCCACTTCATATACTACTACTAACTTACAACATTGGAGTTGAATGAAAGCATACAAAGTTATTCTCATTTAATTAACCTGACCACCTGATTTTCGAATATCATTTATCCACACAGTTGAATAATTTGTCACTAAGTAGTAGGAAGACAGCAAATTCATTGATAAAAATGAGGGTGGTTTGTGACGGTGGTGGCGTGACGTGGCGATGACGTCACTTTCCGCTTCCGGTAACGTCACTTCCGGGTCAAATTTGAACATCCGCTCCAAAGGTCACTTTGGGTCAAAGGTCACTTCCGGTCACGTGACGGCCCAGCAAGATTTATCTTTCCCTAAATAAGACTGTACCCGTCAGTGACTTCAATGTTAATCCCAATGGGCAAGTCACTTGTTGACATTTGCGATATGGGTTGTGCACCAAGTTTCCTCGGTCTTACGCTTTAAAAGACGATGGGAGGGGTCTCGATGCCATTGGTGACCATTGCTGAAAAGTTCAAGCAGATCTGGGGTGGACATGTTAGGCCCATTCCGGCGCGGTGGACAATGAATGACCTGGCACCGTGTCAAAGCCGTGGCGTCATCGCCCTACTTCGGGCCATGAGAAAAACCCTGTTATATTTATAGATCATTACGGCAGTTATATATAGATCATTACAGCATCGCTATTTATAGATTATAAGTTATCGCTTTACGTCGATGGTATAGGGCGGACGTTCTGCGGTCGAGGTAGGCTAATATTGGTCCGACTGGGTGGTGTGAGGTATCAAAGTGAAGAGCTCGTGACGTAGCGTCAGACTGGATGGGTGTGTCATGGAAGTATCTATGGAACGCATGCGCAGGCAGGGAATTTTGGGAAAAGAGTATTTGAATGGACGTTTTGGGTCGAGATGGGCCAATACTGAGCATACTAGGCGTGTAGAGTATCCCTGTGAAGCCCTCCTCCAGGCCGATCAAGTCATGTGTAGGTGAATGTAAAACTTTTCCCGAAAAAATTCGGAACACGGACTTTAGCCCAAAAATATGGAAAACCCCTATCAACCAAGTGGCCTGTGGAGAAGTGAGAGAGAGCGGGTGCATGTAAAAAATAAATTCCCGAAAAAAAAAGGAAAACGGACTTCCCACCTGGTGAGTCGTGGAAATTGATATTGTGTAGTCTCTCAATTTCCAACACCACATCAAGATAAGGAATCCAGTTGCCCCTTAGTAGTAGAGAAAGCACAAACTCGGTATATTTGGCCTGTGACCTTTGTGGAGTATTTTCAGTTACGCCTTAACGCCCTATCTGAACGTCTTAAGGCCCTGTCGTGACACTATAACGCCTTATCCTAACGCCTTAAAGCCCTAGCAGAACAGTTTTCACCTTTTGCGAGAGAGTGTACCAAGCTATTATATAATACTAACGCGTCGCCAAGGTGTATGTCAATCCAGTCACACCACGGAATAAAACATGTTGAGATTTGATGGTCCCCGAGGACGTCATCGCTCTACGCGGGTCATGTTCGGTCTGACTACTTGTGTGTGCATGGGTATGTTTGCGTGAGTGTGTGTGCGTGTGTGTTTGTGTGTGTGTGCGCGTGACGCGGATATTCTCTAATGGACGACGGCTGGATTATGAATGACGGACTAGACGCTTGTAATTGAGTGTGGTGGTGTGTGGTGGAAGTGATGGTGTTTGTGTGTGTGTGTGTGTGTGGCGGTGGTGTGGTGACGTTCACCGGTCAACATGGCTTATACTTGCTCTGCGTGCGAACGCACGTTCGCGTTACGATATGATGCGACACCAGAAGAATATACATGGGATTGAAGACACCGAGGCACAAGAAGCCGATTCAGTTGCTGAGAATATGCCATCAGATACCGAGAGTCCGCCGACTGATACCGAAACAGTCTATATATTGATATAGCGAGCTTGATCTCAGATAGTCAGGCTACGTCCCTGAGTGAGGAAGAACCTACTTTTCGGGATCGTATTGTGACAGCAGCTATTAATTCTCACGCTGCAGCAATCGCGGACGCCGGACAGGATAACTTGCAACAGGCGTACATCCAAATGCGCCCCTGTATCACGAAAACAGCTATGGCGATCTCTGAACAGTATAACATGCTGCTGCTTGGAATGAAAGGCGACCCCACGCACGCGTTCATCATGAAGACCAAGCGTCACCTGGAAGAGGATATGGGCTACCACACACCGAGGCCCGTGACAGCTGTTCCGTGACATATCCTGGCATGCCCGACCGCGATTAGAACAAACAAATCAGAGCGAACATGGTCGAAGATTGAACATTCTGAAATGGCGGATTCTGATTGAACAAGAGCAGCCGAGAATGCATCTAACGGGCAAGAACGAATATGGCAGATGCATTCACAAATGGCGGCTTCTGATTAGACAAGAGCATACTTGAATTGTGAACATACCCAACGTGGCTCCCGCAGCGTGCGTATGATGTGTTGGAGGGGCTAATAAACTATATGACAGCTTGTGAACGTGTGGATCTTTCTTTCTCTTAGCTATCTGCATTAACACATTGTGAAACTACGGTAATTCCGCCAATAGTTCGATCACAGGATGTGCAGCAAATATGGCTTATATCTGGCAATATCCTTCAAGGCACCAGTGTCACATTTTGTCACTATATGACCTTTCTTCAATTGAAATGAAGAATGGAAATGTTACTTTTTGTCTGTGTTTGAATAACAGAGTTGAAAAGTGAACCCCTGTGATTGAATTATTAGGGGAATTACCGTAGGTATAGAAGATGTTAGGGCGTTACGGCGTCACTGCATTAAGACGGGCGCTCAGCAACGCCATCACCACAACCACAACCACCGCTACCACCACGCACATCCATCACCACCACACAAACATGTTTTATTCCATGGTGTAAATTGATTGATACATACATCTTGTCGATGCGTTAGTATTATATAATAGCATGGTACACTATCTCAAAAAAGGTAAATCAAAACTGTTTTGCTAGGGCGGTAAGGCTTCAAGATAAGGCGTTAACGTAAGACGTTGAGTTAGGGCGTAAATGCGTTAAGATAGAGCGTTAAGACGTTGAGATACAGCGTTAAGGGTGCAGTCGGTGCATATGTTTTTGAATATGACAGTCAAAGCGTAACCTTATGATATTCTTGACAAGCTCCTGAATTCCTGAATTGTTAGCAAAAGTCGCTAAAATAGAGATGAGGGAGGGGGAAAACGATTGGCGGGATATCCCATAAAACTGCATATTACAAGCGAGTGTCATATACTGCGCAACTCGTAAACATTCGTAGATTCGCATAGCCGTGAGCATAGAACTCATGGAAAAGCATCCTGGCCTTTAAGGGTGCAGTCCACACTTGTCTCGGTTTCGTAAAAAGTGGCCCCGAATTTCATGATAAGGAAGGTCGCCCGTGTTTGACATCATGATAATTCGTCTTCCCTTTTTGACTAGTTGATATCTATAATTCCATCCTGTTGAACGTAACCATTCCTCCAAACGGACATATAACATTTGCTGGCTAATCTTGCCTACGCGCCACTACAGAGTTAATCTTGCCGGGAATAGAATATTTGGCAGGTCAAAATCTGCACTTTTCGGGGCGCGGAAATGATGAATCTTTCATGGCGATTCCTTCACGGCCATCCCCTGTTTTTTTTGCTTTTTTAAAACGCCCGTTGGACGGTGAACACTCTCACGTGCATACAAAAAAATCATTTCATACCTTTTCTCTGGATGGTGGGTCAAAATTGACACATTTTCATATATTTTATGAAGTTTACTGGAAAAGTTGAAGGAGGTTTAAGGAGGATTGCCCGTCTTTCCTCTCAATTTCTGTAGCTCACCTGTCTCCTGAAATAATGGCACGAGTATGGCCATTCAGAATATGTATACTTTCACAGGGTTTTGTTGAAGATTTTACATGCCTGTTTTGAGCTGCACATAGGGGTGGATACTTCATGTAGGAAGCTATTGTCCGAGTTTTTGTGCAGCTGAAACCGCTCTAATGTAGAGATATTGTTGTCCCAAGCCTTGGCTATTGTATGCAGTGTCTCGTGATTCTTACATGGAGTATGAACCAATTTAGGCGTAGACTGCACCCTAAGACGTTTCTGCAAAACACTCCACAAAGGTCACAGGGCAAATATACTGGGTTTTTGCTTTCTCTACTACTGAGGGACGACTGGATTGCGTGTTTCCGCCTTTTTTTCGGGGAAAGCTTTACATGGACCCACCCATGACTTCATCGGGCTGGAGGAGCGCTTCACATGAATACCCCAAACGACCCAGTACGCCCAATATCGAACCACCTCGACTCCAAAACGTCCATCCAACTGCTCTTTCTCCACTTACTTTGGTACCTCACACTACCGAATCAGTCCAATACTAGCCCACCTCGAACCCTAAACGTCCACCCCAATGTCACCGGTGTAGAGCGATGACGTCATGAACTATAAAGAGCGATGATGTAATGATCAATAAATAGAACTGACGTAATGATCTATAAATAGAACAGGGACTCTCCCATGACCCGGGGTAGAGCGATGACGTCATGGATTTGGAACGGTGTCATTCGGCTTTGACACGGTGCCAGGTCATTGTTCACAGTGCCGGAATGGGCCTAACATGTCCACCCCAGATCTGCTTGAATTTTTCAGCAAAAGTCGAGACCCCTCCCAACGTCTTTTACAGTGCGAGACAGAAAACAAGGTCTCACACTTCATACTGCAAATGTCCATGAGTGGGTTGCCCATTGGGATTAACGTTGAAGTCACTGAAGGGTACAGTCTTATTTAGAGGCAGATAACTCCTGCTGGGCTGTCCCGTGACGGGAAGTGGCCGTTGTCCCGGAAGCGACCTTTGTCCCGGGAGTGACCTTTGACTCAGAAGCACCGGCAGTGACGCCATCCGTGACTTCATCGCCACGTCACGCCACCAACCCGATGCCTCACCCCATTTGCGTACACTTCGTCATCCATAAGATGGCTTGCGAATCGTGTCTCTATTATCGCCGAGCGATTTCCGGCACTTTACCGTATTCTGTCCGGCCTTTATTCGGCGGAGAACAGATTCGAGAAATCTGATAACTTACAGGCTTTCATATCATTTCGGAAACAGATATTGCCTGGGCTTACAAAATATATAAGTATGAATAACTTTGGTATCATCCAAGAGGTGTGGTAGATCTGTATTTTTGAAGAATTAGGACATCACATGACTGTCGGTAGACTTTAGCTGATTGGCTTACGAAGTCACGTGGTATTGATTTCTGGAAATTTGCAGTTGCCGAAAGTAGGCTGAAAGTGGATACACAGGATCCCAGGGTCAGTCTTACCGCATATAGATGACCCAGATGGTTACAGGTTGCCCCTACCCTTATTTTTACTAATGAATGCGCTGTCTTCCTACTACTTCACTATTCCTTCATAAAATTACAAGCTATACCATCAAAACTTACTTAATTCAAAGACCGGTCTTCAAGCAGCATGAGAGGCAGTTTCAATAAGATTGGTTCAGAATTATTGCTGACAGCTAACTTGCGATTTGAAAATTTGAGATTTTGGAGAATTTATTGGCTGTTCCCCTCTCCATTAGCTGCATCTCTCAAACGTACATCCGATATATATAAAATCGATGATGAGTTACATGCTACTAACTTCGCCGCCTGACACGCCATGTGAGACGGAGCTGATCATAGAGGCTGTGGTCACAGCTCACTATTATGCCGACAATAATAATCAGGTATGACACACGTTACATGTAAATGACACTCACCTCAGGGAACATTCCCGGGTGTTCAGATTCTACCGCCTTCTCTGAGTGTACATCACGATTATTGTCTGCCATGTTAATCTGAAATATCGAAAACAGTAAGTTACACGTCTCATTTTTCGGTGGTGAAAGTATCCAATATAACAAAGATAACCCTATCCACTATCCAACTTTTTCACACAAACTTAAACCGATCAAGCCACGCAGAAAAATATCTTATCCTACGTCTAAACACAACGGACGTTAAAAGCCCTGTTTTCCTGTCTGAGACCTTCCGATGTTGTTCGTACTGTGAATGGCCTGCTGAGGCGTTTAGATTGTTCCGATATAAGGTCGCTCAAGGAACCATCTAATAACGATCAGGATATATACAGGTTTGGACATAGACAATTGTTTTGTTTATCTTTTGTTGAATGTGACAAGGGTTCGACCGGGGATGTGAAGTGTGGGGTCATATAAGTGAAAGCACGAATTAGACCTAAACACTAACGTCACCTCCGTCATTCAGTTACAACATTGAACTCTCTCCAATCTCCGGTGCACCCTGTCTACGTCAAAGGAATATGGGTGTTGTTCCACTGTCTGATGAGGTTTTCCCACAGTAATAACGACATTGAACCTGTCTACGCCAATCAAATATGGGTGTGGTTCCAGTGTCTGCTGAGTTCTTTCCACAGTAATATCGACACTGAGCCTGCCTACGCTAATCAAATATGGGTGTGGTTTCACTGTCTGTTGAGGTCTTTACACAGTAATAACGACACTGGACCTGTCTACGTCAGTCAAATATGGGTGTGGTTCCAGTGTCAGCTGAGCTCTTTCCACAGTAATGAAGACACAGAACCTGTCTACGCCAATGAAATATGTATGTGGTTCTAGTGTCTGCTGAGGTATCTCCACAGTAATAACGACATTGAGCCTGCCTACGCTAATCAATTATGGGTGGGGTTCCAGTGCCTATTGAGGTCTTTTCACAGTAATAAAGACACTGGACATGTCTACGTCAGTCAAATATGGGTGTGGCTCCAGTGTCTGCTGAGGGCTTTCGACAGTAATAACGACATTGTACCTGTCTACGCCAATCAAATATGGGTGTGGTTCTAGTGTCTGCTGAGTTCTTTTCACAGTAATAACGACACTAAACCGGACTATGCCAATCAAATATGGGTGTGGTTCTAGTGTCTGCTGAGTTCTTTCCACAGTAATAGCGATAATGACCCTGTCTATGTCTGCCAAATATGGGTGTGGTTACAGTTTCAGCTGAGATTTTTCCAAAGTAATAACGACATTGAACCTGTCTCCACCAATGAAATATGGGTGTTGTTCCTGTGTCTACTGAGGTCTTCCCACAGTAATAACGGCATTGAACCTGTCTACGCAAGTCAAATATGAGTATGGTTCCAGTGTATGCTGAGATCTTTCCACATTAATAACGACATTGTAACTGTCCACTCCAATCAAATATGGGTGCGCTTCTAGTGTCGTCTGAGTTCTTCCCACAGTAATAATGACACTGAACCTGTCTACGTCAGTCAAATATGAGTTTGTTTCCAGTATCAGCTGAGGTCTTTCCACAGTAATAACGGCATTGAAGCTATCTACGTCAGTCAAATATTGGTGTGGTTCCAGTGTCTGCTGAGCTCTTTCCACAGTAATACGACACTGAACATGTCTACGACAATCAAGTATGGATGTGGTTCCAGTGTCTTTTCAGGTCTTTAAACATTAATAACGACATTGAATCCCGAGTGCACCCTGTCTACTACAATCAAATATTGGTGTTTTTAGTATATTTAATATAAGTTTGTTCTCGATCATCCAGTTGGACGTGGTTCCAGCGTCTGCGGAAATCGGTCCACAGTAATAACGACACTGAACCAGTTTACGCCAATCAAATATGGGTGTGGTTCCAGTGTCGGCTGAGTTCTTTCCACAGTAATAACGACACAGAGCATGTCTACGCCAATGAAATATGGGTGTGGTTCTAGTGTCTGCTGAGGTATTTCCACAGTATTAACAACACTGAACCTGTCTACGTCAATCAAGTATGGGTGTGGTTCCAGTGTCAGCTGAGGTCTTTCCACAATAATAACGGCATTGAACATGTCTACGTCAGTCAAATATGAGTATGGTTCCAGTATCTGCTGAGGTCTTCCCATAATAATAACGACATCGAATCCCCAGTGCACCCTGTCTACGCTAATCAAATATGGGTGTGGTTCCAGTGTCTGCTCAGTTCTTTCCACAGTCATAACGACACTGGACCTGTTCACGCCAATCAAATATGGGTGTGGTTCTAGTGTCTGCTGAGGCCTTCCCACAGTAATAACGACATTGAACCTCCCTACGCTAATCAAATATGGGTGTGATTCTAGCGTCTGCTGAGTTCATTACACAGTAATAATGACATTGAACCTGTCTACGTCAGTCAAATATGGGTGTGTAGTTCCAGTGCCTTCTGAAGTTTCCCACAGTCATAACGACACTGAACCTCTCTACGCCAAGCAAATATGGGTGTGGTTCTAGTGTCTGCTGAGATCGTTCCAAAGTAATAACGACAGTCAAATATGGGCGAGGTTCCAGTGTCTACTGATGTCTTTCCACAGTAATAGCGACACTGAACCTGTCTAAAACATGCACACACACATGAACATCACCCATCACTCGAAATAATTCCCTCATCTGCATGACTTGCGCCGCCATGAGGCCGCCACGGAACCGCCCGGTATAGCTGTACGATATGCACACTGTCGTTTCAGCACCCAGATCATTTACAGCGCCATGAACGTCCAATTCATGGGCCAATCAATCATCCATGCGAAGAATGTGGTCAACTCTTCAGATGACCCAGTCGGTTAAGACGGCATGAGCGTTTGATTCATGGTCCGTCACCACGGCATGAGCAACAACTTCCCACTAAAGGGGCACCCAGGGGGGTCAGACCCAGTGAAGATGAGCCCGAGGAGACGATTGCCACTGGTGATGAGATCACGGAGAGCCCGCCTATACCCACAGTACAGAAGGGCCTAGATATCCAGCCGGTCCCTAGCATTACTGTTCCCAGTCATACGCCTGACAACAGCGAACATTTTCTGAACGAACCCATAAACGTTCCTAGCGATCTGTTACACAAAGACCATCCAGTCAGTGACATCTATCAGCGCCATTGGCCCATGATACGGCACTGTTTCCACCGTCATCGCCATATTCAAGATATCTACAATTTCCGACTGACCGACCTCGCCCGTCTACGCAGCTACGTGGAAACCATCTTCAATGACCAAGCTACGTCCTACAAATTAAAAGTTGCGTTTGGTTATGTGCTGCAGCATGAGGAGACGCGAGCAGTAACATCCGGGTATTTGACCAACCGTTTACGATCATTAACCGGGCGTCGCTAGAGCCCGTGCTGGACCAATTGGACGTCTTGGTATGGGCTCGCCGACACTAAGTGGATAGTGAAGACGGTCAACAATGTCACGTTTTTCGTGACCAAATTACGGAATCTTCCCATCGAATGAATGTATTCTCCCATGCACTGATACTCAGAATGCGTAAACAACTATCTGAAGATATGTTGCCTCAACGGTATCCTAACCTGCCCGATGACGATTAGAACAAACGGTTCAGGGCGAACATGGCCGAAGATGGAACTTTCAGAAATGGCGAATTCTGATTGGACAAGAGCAGTCGAGAATACAACTAACGGGCAAGAACGAATATGAAAGATGCAGCGCCAAATGGCGGCCTCTGATTGGACAAGAAGCTACTTGTATTGTAAACATACCCAACGCGGCTGCCCCAGCTTGGGTATGATGTAATGGAAGGGACAATAAAATGATTGACCTGTCATCCTTGTTGGTGTTGTTCTCTCACCGGTCTACATCATGCGACATTGTACAGAGCACGTGTCCATTGAGAGAGAGAGAATTAAGGTTTAACGTTGCATTTCGCAATATTTGAGCTATATAGCGACATGGACAGAGAGTATGTACATGGATTTGAACAGAGTATGTATACATGGACGTGAAAAGAGTACATGCAGAATGACATGCTCAGAGTACATTTACATGGACAAGGAACATGTATATTGACAGAGTACATGTACATGAACAGATTACATGTACAGACACATAGTTCATGTGCATGGATATGCACAGAATACATGGACATGCGCAGAGTACATGTACATAAAATACAGAGAAGATAGTCCAATATAGGACAGATATGGTATAATACAGCGCAGATCCGGTATAATACTGGACAGATATGGTATAATACAGCACAGATCTGGTATAATACAGCACAGATATGGTATAGTACAGCACAGATATGGTATAGTGCAGAACATATATTGTATAGTAGAGCATATATTGTATGGTACAGGACATATATGTTACAATACAGGACAGATATGGCATAATACAGCACAGATATGGTATAATACAGGACAGATATTGTATAATACAGCACGGATATGGCATAATACAGCACAGATATGGTATAATACAGGACAGATACTGTATAACACAGCACAGATATGGTACAATAGAGGAGAGATATCGCAAACACAAGACAGATATTGTATAAGTCAGCACAGATATGGTATATGCGGGACGGATATGGTATAGTTTAGGACAAATATTGTATAATACAGAACATATATGGTACAATACAGGACAGATATGGTATAATACAGGACAGATTTGGTATAATAGAGGACAGATGCTGTATAATACAGCACAGACTTGGTGTAAAACAGAACATATATTGAACAATACAGGACATATATGGTACAATACAGGACAGATATTGATTAACACAGGACAAATATTGTAAACACAGGACAGATATCGTATAATACAGCACAGATTTGGTATAATGCAGGACAGATGGTATAATACAGCACAGATATCGTATAACGTACATGTATGACAGATGTGGTATAATAGAGGACAAATATGGTATAATACAGAACATATACTGTATAGTACAGGACATATGGTATAATACAGCACAGACATGGTAACGAGGGCGCCACCTGTCTTGTGACAAGTTCCGGTTCCGGTTACGTGACAGTAAACATGGAAAACCCCGGATGTAAAACCACAGTACCCGGATGGAAGACGGAGGGACGCCGGTAAAAACCCACTGGGCAACTGCGCATGCGTAGAATGGCCCGACTTCCAATGAAAACAAGCCAATCTGACCCACGAGATTACAAGCGTCTAATCCGTCATCCATAATTCAGCCGTCGTCCATCAGAGAATATCCGCGTCCATAATCCAAAGACCTATTCCATATTCCATATAACAGTATTAGCACCAAATTCAAAAAGACAATCATAGTATACATAAACATAGGCTTGTTTCCTGCAAGAGAGAAGCGGTCAACAGTTTTCAATGACGCCGGCAAGACATCATGATGTTCCAAAAATATCAAATCCGTATCGCTGATCAGTATTCTTAATCCATAATATTCGTTGTGAAGTCGTCATCTAAAGAATGATGTATCTCAGTCACGCTTTGATTGTGACTGTTCATATGAGTACCATGAGGATCTTGAAGTACATGCCCCGGGTTAAGCGGAATTAGACATAAGTTACGAAACGTTGCGCCATAGATCTTGCATGCTATGTTCGTATTTTTTTATCAGCATGCGATATGTATCGCCAAATTTGAGAAACTTTGAGTGGAGGCGTTTGGTGGAATAGCCCTGTTTTATAAGTTTCTGTAACAATGTTTTGTGACGCTGATTAAAATCGTCACATTTAACACAGGATCTAGCAAATGCTGCTAAGCGAGATATGCATACGCCATATGCAGGTCCCACTGGAATATTACTGTCCAGAAAGGGATAGTTTACGATATCGAAATTGTAATCATCTCTTTTGTCATAAAGTCGA
>JAVTVY010002317.1:0-34540 GCA_036873755.1 Hanleya hanleyi
TAAAACTTTATGAAATGTTGTTTTCGTGATATGGTCCTCATTTTCAAATACGATAATTGAAGCAACGTTTCAAATGAGAGTACGGTATGGCTGAATGGATAGTGTCGAGAGGATTGGATCTGTTCTGGTTGATGGTCTGTTGGTTCGAATCCCGAAGTATCCTTTATTAATTTTTTAATAATTTAATTCATTTTCCGATTTCGTATCATGATTACAATATACTTGTGAATATTTCTTTTGTGGAAAGAATGATCGGAAATATTTTTCTTTTGTGTCAAGATATAATATTAGGCGAATATTACGAATGGATGCACGATAAGATAGATGCAGATGCATAGTAGGTTATTATTATCGTACACTCCAAAAAAAATGACACCGCGGAAATCGGCAGACACTCAATTCACTGATTGGCGAATAAAATCTATTTTATTTTCGGTATTCGACTTGTCATTTATGTAAATAACAATTAATGTAACGGAGAAGGCAGGCGAATATCACAGAACATCAAAATGGATGTAAATCCACGAGTAAAAACTGCTTGGCCTTACACACCGTGGTTCCGGCAGTAACTCGGGATCTATTCATTTCCATAGGAGTCGTGATCCGTTGTGAATGGACTGCTGGCTGGGGCGGTTTGTCCATCCTAACGTACAAGGTCCTTTCTCACTTTAGCTGAATAAAAAACGCTACACGTGGACATTTTTGTACTCATCCTGTGATAAAGAAGTTCAGGACAAATTTCAGTTCGTTCCGAGGTACCAAGCTGTCATAGACAATTTACCTCATGACAACAAAATGGATGCTGGTAACTCGGTCATTGAATATTAAATGTCACACTCGCAGCGCAATGAAAAAAGATACCGGACAATAAGATACACGAATGAAATGACGCAGTAAAAAAAAACAGGTCAGAGGGAAAAGGCAACAATTCTCTGGTGGATACACCTGAAATACAATGCCAAGTGCGATATATTGTGATAGACTATGTGAGAAATTTCAGTATTGTGTAAGTTTCCACGCACGCATGCACAAAAAAGAGTGGTTTCAAAGTGCTCCACGCTAATTTGTCGAAGTGCCAAAATTTCGATCATGCCCCGTTTTCATAATGATGGTAATTTGCTGAAAACGATGATGTTTACAAAAAAATCATAGGTAGCAATGACGTGCAGCTTAATTCATCTCGATGAATTCTTTCATCGTCAAAAGTTTCTTTTTCCCATTCCACCAGTCAAACTGATGCCGATTTGATTCGGTATTGCCTAAGTGTCTAATATTTATGGCCGAATTACATCAACCTACCTGGATTGGGGGCCACTTTTCGTACCCAACCACCCCTAGTGAATTTTTCCCCGTAGCTCTGGAGCGAACATTTATTAAGAGTTAAACTTTTTGGCTTTATCGCTCTCTATTGGTGTCATTTTGAGCCTACTTGCGTTTCCTTCTGAACATACGATTATGGGCAAATTCAGAGTGGCAGCCATGAGGGGTGATTGAAAAGATTCGTTTTTGTCGTGTTTTTTTTCGAAATGGTTTCCTTTATTATGTAGTTTTAGTGGGAAATCTTTCGTAAATTTTAAATTCGAACATGCGACCGAAAAATCGTCAAAAAATGCATTTTTTAAATGACATCACTGTGACGTCATTATGGCTCGTCTTGGATTGATTTTACATTTTCTAGCAAGCTTGACCCAAAGATATAGTGCGGTAAGTATCAGCACTCCAGCCTTAGGGATAACGAAAATATATAACGGGGTAATTTTTGTCCCTGCCCATGCTGTGGTACACTCCAAATCGCCCAGTCCAGATATGGTTAATTGTCGCCGTGGTCTGAATGTATCGCGTGTGCTCTCGGGAATCGGAACACGTCGATGCAGAAGTGCTCCCGCAGGATGATGACTGCTTCGCTTACCAATGCGTCAGTGACGAGGGTAAAAAATCGCTGTTTATTTACGGGTAAACTTAATTCGTCATCGAATTATGCCATATACAACGCTTAGTTATTCTTGTGTTGTGTGCACACTAATTTACCTCGTATACCTTTTTTGTTTAAAACGTGAATTTTCATACACATTTTTGAGAATATATGCTGCGAGTTGTGGGAAATCTGTGATTCCAAGGAATATGGTGGCCATATTTGACTCCATATTGGACTCACAATAGTATTAGTTTTCGAGAATAAAAATATACTGTTATTTTTGGTCACATAGACAAGTAAATAAACACAGTAATCATAGTATTATAGTGATTTGAATGCGACCATAATACCTAACTGGTTACGAAAACTGGAATTTTACTCGTGATGAGCGGTGTCTAGGTCACACCCACAGCAGAATTTTTGGAAAACAACCGGATTATGATAGAACATAAGCGAGGGTATCTGAAACATAACCTTGAAAAATCCCTGAGAATCACAATGAATAATCGTTAACCTTCCTTCAGCGTCTGGTAGGGCGTTGATTTGAGGATGAGGTGGGGGGGGGGGGGGATTTTCCCGGTCAGACTGCCTCATCTAACACCTATCATCGAGCTAAGCTGCATAATGCGTTTATACATAGGCTTTGTGTAAACCTACAAAATTCTACAATAAACCCTAAAAGGCGGGAGAGCGGCACAAATGTGGATCAGCGCACAAATTGCACTTCAGATTGTTTTGAGATCTTCACCATTTTACGTCAGTTAGATACGGAGCTCAAAATAATATTAAACTTTGTATTATTTACTTAAAAATCACCGGTGTCCACTGTTATGCTGTCTGTCTTAAAACTTTCCCTTTTCCTTGTTTGTTTAGAAGTTTGTTCATTTTAGAAGTTTAGAAGTTTGTTCATTATTTCTACCACAAATATAACAAATGATATGCAATGACTATACTCCAAGAGAAACATTGATTTCTGTTAAATACACCAGTCTGTTACCCTGCAAACACTGGATAATAAGCTGGTATATTAGTACAGTTAGGGCACGCAGCATATGGATGAGGTCTGCAGTGTAGGGTATCGGTCTGTCAGTCTGACAAAAAAAAATGAATTTCTGGAAAATACGTTGAATGACGACTGGTATTCATGACGTCACCATGATGTCAGTATCATGGTCATTGAGACATAGGTTGCGTCGTTTAATGCATCGTGACCCAAATACAGGTTGTTGTAAGTTTCAGCTGTCTTCGCGAAGTTAAGCCAGATTCTGGAGCCAAATCGCCGTTTCTCCCGGAAAAATTCACATTTAGCAGATTCTGCCGAAAAAGAGGGTAGGGGTAACTTTATGGCGTATTTAGCCACAAGAATCGGGTGATCATGGTCATATCTGGTATTGCTGAATGCCCAATGGATGTGATCAGTTTTCTGGATGCATGAAAATAGCCTACCCGTTGGAATAAATATAACAGCGCGATAATTCAGGCAATATGTTTTATGGATTTGAGCAATTTTAACCTCATTTTGAACGAAATAATCGTGTGAGACCACTTTAATCAATTGCATATGGCTTTTTCTCAAGTGTATGCTTGGAACAGTTGAGCACCTTCAATTTGAAGCCATTTATAAAGGCACAATCAAATATTTGATAACTATACATTCGTTTTATCAATTTCGTTGAAAATTTGCTAAAAATAAATCGAGAACTAGCGTTTTTCATCCACAGCAGCAGCTTTGACCACCAAGACGCATATTTTCAGATTCAACAAAAAATTCTGATCTAGAAAACATGCTCAAAACTTTTGGTGTCCGACGTACAATTAGAAGTCACATAGCTCTTGGACTTATATCCCAGTGTTTCCTCCCTTTTGGTCTACATATCCAATACACAATCCTTAGAATGTTAGATAAATGTCGGGAAATTCACCCAGTATTTTTTCCATTTTTCTTAATCTTCTATCCCAGTGTTTTCCTGTTTGCCATCATTTTACCCCATATTCTTACATTTTCCAGTATGTATTCGATATACACAGTCCACAGCATGCATTCCCATACTCCAGCCTATGTATCTATGTATGTGCCCATGAATGACAAATAGCCCCTGATGCCGAGTTCTCCCCATCGTTCCTGATTCTATGTGAACTCTGTTGACATTTCTCCTGACCCGTATATACATGATACTTCAATTACAGAAGCTGCTACTTGTAGACTTGATAAACCTGAGCATTTGATTAGCCTTTTTGACCAGTGACTAACAAAGATACTTTCCTTCGTCCTGACTTCAACTCCCAAATATTTGGATTCGTCCACGAGATGGCTCGTGTCTGCCTTTACTGGCTGGCCTGGTCAGTGTCCATGATAATAGGAACTGTGGACACGCTCGTGTTCTGGCCCATGTATGCACCGTCGTGATATGACTAAAAAAAGTGTTGAACACTACGTTAAATCCTACTCACTCACTCACCCACTCACTCGCCTTATATTTCGCAATATTACAATGACGAAAAAAGCAGACACGAACTATCTCGTGAATTTGGTCAAGAATGTGGTCTATTTAGAGAAAAACACCGATCGCAACATTCTATTTTATACAGATGGTCAGAGAGTAGGGCGTGCTACTATCTTTAGTTCGGACTTCCCGGTAAAAGTTCGATTTTCACTGCTAAAGTCAAAGCTCTATTGTTAGGTTTAGAAGATATTGTGTGTACTATAGAAGGAAAATATGCCATATTCTCAGACACGATTCTCAAGCCATCTTATGGGATGGCGAAGTATACGCAAATGATTAACACAGTCCGTATGACAATGTTATATTCAATACAGCGCTCTCTATCTACACAAGGAAAATGGTGATCTATGTCAACCCAGCCGGGCTGATCAAGACAAAAGAAAATCGCCGCGAACAGCGACAATCTGACGAAACAACTGAGAATTTCACCATGCACAGATGCCGAAAACGTTCGCAAAAAATACTATACAATAAATCTGGAATAATGCCAGCTTTAAACCCCAGAAATACTCAAAATAACAGAGACGAAATTGCAAGTGCAAATGACTCAATATTTCAATGTTATATTCCTCATGCTTTTGTCGCAAGCGCCATTAAAACATAAAAACCCAGTCCTTTTGCAAGACAATAAGTTGTAAGATACTAAATAAGTTCGGTCAAAAATGTTTCAGTGCAGAAACATTGATTATTTGTCTAAGATTGTCCGTGTTTATTTTCTACTTTTGCACTGCTATTTTATTTGAATGATGGATCAATGGAAATATTAAGGTATGTGCTGTAGACCTTGGTCTATGTGTCATCGGGTGTCAAGGGAAACAGAAGATACGATTTGGCACATATAGATTGGAGCGATATGCAAGAGTTGGGAAAAACATACATAAAACATCTAGAAGATAAAAGATATCATACACTGCAAATATGCTGAAGTTACTCTCAAGTCATAAAAAAGCTGTAACTGATTGGTTGAATCGTCCACGCGGCTCAACTACCGCGAATATGTCGACTCAGACAGACCACATCCCTCGAGTAGTATGAAACAAAATGGTGGCCAACGGCGGTTCCCAATAATGTACGAATGAAGGTTATCGTTTTGATTTTACAGTTGTTTCACTTCATAAAATGGAACAGTCAAATGGATTTTTCTTTTCTCCTGACAAGACCTGACGCGATAATGTTAAAATCGTCGCCCACAACAAATTTTCACTATCGGTGATCATATTATTCTTTTACAAACTCACAAACTGTTTTGATAATCACACATTACAAGGTATTTCAAGAGAGAAATATATATTTAATTAGTTTTCACTCAAGACATGCGAAATTAGAAAATTCTTAAAGTGACATGGCATCAGTATTGCTTGATCAGAGCCTCAGTGTTTCAGCACAAGGCGTCATATTGCTTCAGTAGCCGGCAAAGATTTAATACAATCCAAGTCAACAATCCCTATTACAGGCCCACATAGCAATATGTGGCAGGGATATTTCATTGAACCACAGAGTATGAACACAATGGTTCGAAGTGGTATCTTTCACTAGGTGACACATTTGATTATGACATCTAAAACGTTCATTTTCAACAAACAACAGGACAAGCAATCACATAGTTGAATGACAATCAATGGCTGATTCTACAGTGTCCGATTACAGCCTGGTCAGAACGCGTCAGTCTGTGCGGTAGAGGATTTAATTATGCATAGGACTATAACGGTGCTGCGTAGAACGTGAGATTTGTAGACGTGGATTTCAATAAATGTTTGGTAGAGCAATCATCAACACGCACCCCATAACAAATGGCTATCATCTACAGACAAATACCACTGCGAGGAACTTGGACATAATCTTTCATCTCGAGTGGCATCAACAAATGAATTGAAAATAGAGTAAAAGGTCTACAACATGATATTTCGTCTTGTAACGTCACAGTGAAGTAAACAGAAGATTACATTACAGCTTGATTACTGGTGTAAAAAGACAAGGACCTGACTGCACTGTGAAAAGTGTCGGCACTTTAACTGCAAGAATAATGAAAATATTCAAGGAACCATAACCCATCCAGCTCATATTTGTGTTCAGCATGGGGAAGGGATACAGTTCAGAACACGTGTTATAACTACCCATAAGCTGCCGAAGTGGACCTATTATTATACGGATAACATTTACATACAAATATCTTGTCAATGAACATAAATTAAATCTGACGTTAAGACATGTAATTACTGTCGGACTAAATCTCCCAAAGCTGTTAACACTTATCTTTACTATTTCATTCACCTCTCTCCATCTGGAATGCCCCGATGTGAACGACTACAGGCCTGAGGTCTTCAAATTTCTGAAAACAACCAGCTATTGTAAGAGGGAACTCTCTTCTTCAAACCATTCTCCCTTTAGCTACGAATTACTGTTCAATAAAATCAGTTCCTCTAGTCTTCTGGTTGATTTCCAGATCCATTGACACATTTTATGGGAATGTTGGATCCCGCTAAAGTGGATTGAAAATGAAACCGGAAAATATCATTCACGTGAATATTAAGAACAGATTTAGTTAAGAACGATGGCATCATTATACTTTACCAATCACAAGTTGTTTTTTTAATTACACCGGAATGTACCCGTTTTTTAGACTGAGAAGTAAATATCATTCCAATACACAGTGACGAGTGTTCCATGACACGTGTAGCATCTGAAATAAATTTTGTTAAATTGTGTTCATACGAATAGGACTTCTATAGTAAAATCTACATCTCATTTCCACCACAACAAAAATCATACGGAGACGTTTTTTTCTCCACGCCGTAGAACCAAGGCTTGTCTCTTCCCTGAATAAGTCTCAAAGAGCAGCAAACCATTTTCACCCCACAGCACGTGATCTGGTCTCTTCTATACACCTACATCACAGATGCAAATATGAGCTATCTCTTGAAAACTGGTCCATATCTTAATCCAATTCCGCCACATAACACCGTCTCGATCGATTGGACGTGACCCCTTAACCTTGTATATCTTGGCTTGGGCAGTTTTGTAATTTATTTTTTTATACAGACTAAAAATGGCTCAGTCACCAACTATCATTCAATGGAATTGCAGAGGAGTTTGGCCAAATTTGAATGAACTCCAATTATTAACTCAAGATTATGAACTATCAGCTTTTTGTCTCAACGAGACCTTTCTGAAGAAAGCAGATAAAGATAAATATAAATTTCACCAATACACACCTTATCATTCCTAAGCTTTAGACGCAAATGAAAAAGCCACAGGCGGCTCTTCAATATTGGTTAAAATGGGTGTTTTACACAGTCCTGTTGATTTAGTGACAGATTTACAAGCTGTATAGTTCGTATTACCTTGAATTCTGTTTTCACATTATGCACGTTGTACATACCTTCTTCTGGTATACACAAGAATTTGGTCTGCTGAGAGGAAAATACAGATCACATCAGGCTATTTATACCGATGGTTCTAAAGATGATGAGAGAGTAGCATGTGCTACTATCTTTAGTTCCAAAACTAAAACCTGTCGTCTATCAGGTAAAGTTCCATATTTACTGCAGAAGCAAAAACTCTATTATCAGCTTTAGAAGGTATTGGCTCCACTAGATGGAAAACATTCACTATCATGCCTTAAGGCGATTAAAAGTGGAAATTCAACTCATCCCACCATCTTGAAAATTCTACAATTATATGACACTAGATTTGATCAACAGATAGATATTATGTTTTGTTGGGTGCCTAGTCATGTTGACATCAAAGGCAATACTGAAGCTGATAGATTGGCGAAGGCAGCTCTAGATGAAGAAGTTGATCCTGTTGGAATCCCATACAGCGATTTCAGACCATCTATCCGTGCTTATGTAAGAAAGCTGTTTTAATCTTTATGGGATACTATGGATAATAAAAAAAACCTGTTGGTTATACTCAGCTGAACAGTCAGAAACGTTTCGATCAGGCCATGATTAGACGATGTAGGATCGGTCATACTCGATTAACTCACGAATATTTACTGAAACAAGAGCCGGTCCCAAGGTGTATATGAAGACCTCACGGTACCTGTTTTAACGCATTAGTTTACTGAGTTATTGAATTGAATACTTAGAATTTTGTTTGATCGTCGCTATATAGCTGAAATATTGCTGAATGCGACGTTAAACCTTAATTCTCTCTCTCTCCTGTATATGCACAATAAGGAATTCGGTCTGGTTGGAGGTGCCCGATACTCCAGATATGTTAGTTCCGACACAAGGAAAGAACATCTAGTCGTCCATTGATGTCTGACCGTTGTGGAGTTGGCCCTACTTAGTGGAGTTTCGGTGGTTATTTTGCGCATGTGCAGGCTCAAATGTGAACACCGGTCACGACATCCAAAGGTCAACGGACGCCCAGATCTTCTTTCTCTACTACTTAGAATTTTATTTCTCAAGGGATAATCCCTCTTTTGGGAGAACGAAAGAACGCATTGCTCCGCATATTTTGCAGCCAATATTGTGCGACACATGTTCAGACGGAAGCAACTATCAACTAAGGTTACTATCAAAGTGAGAACGTGCATTGATATTTATTGAAACACTGGTGATATCAATGCAAATTCTGATCTATATACCCCAATTGATTTTTAATTTTTCTTTATTATGCAGATTTGCACAATCGTAAATAGAAAATACGGGCGGGTGAGTAGCAATATAAGGGTATTTTACCCCGGAATGACCTTTGACCTCTGAGTACATCTCATGATGCCTCACTTCAGGTTCCGGTCACGTGACCGGAAGTGACATTTGACTCCTGCTTCCGGTCACGTGACCGGAAGTTACACCGGAAGTTACAGCGCAGGGGTCGAAGATCACTTCCCATCACGTGACCGGAACCGGAAGTGAGGCATCATGGGATAGAGTGCACTCAGAGTTCAAAGGTCAATCCGGAGTCAAATACTCTTACCGGATATTAATAATGGCGCGCAGGGGCAAATATGTATCGCACGTCATTCGCCGTGAATCCGTTTTTGTATAATATCCGGTCATCTCCGGCAATCTCCGACCCTCTCGGGGAGAATATATCTGCCTTTCCGAGGCATCAATGGAATGCTCAGGGCCCCGAAAATATTGCCATCGATTTGCCCATTATAAATGTCAAGTGGGGAACCCTCTCCACAGAGTGATAAGCGGGAGAAGGAAAGGGTCTTAGCGGTAATTGAACTCAGGTCGCTCTCTCCACAAGCAGACGCTATCCATTAAACCACGAGTCATATTGTACAAACCAAGGTTGAAAATAGCATATATATTTACCAGATCCCTACACGGCCAATACTGGACAATGTTGAACCTAATGAGATACCCACACATGCTCATTGCGGTATGGGTTGTGGGATCTTGTTTTTCACGTCTCACCACATAGAACACGATGGGCTCCCGAAGAGATTGTTTGAATTTTGTTGAAAAAGTCACTGCACGCATGCGTATTGGGAAAGTAGCGATGGGTGGACGTTTTGGGGGCGAGATGGGCCCCTAGTGGTCCGATTGGGTCGCGGGAGGTATCAATGCGAAGCATACGTGAGGGAGCATCCGACGGGATTTGATGACGTGAAACTGACGTAATTCGGCGCATGCGCAGTGGAGAAGGGCATGGACATAGACGTTTTGGGGATGATAGGGGCCCCTAATGGGCCGATTGGCCTAATGCGGTATCAATGTGAAGCATACGTGCAGGAGCATCCGACGGGAGGGGTGTGACGCGGAAGAGACGTCATTCTGCGCATGCGCAGTAGACAATGTTTATGGAAATTGACTTTTTGGGACCGAGGTGGCCCCTATTGGCCCGATTGAGTCGACGGAGGTGTCAAAGTGAAGCGTTTCTCCAGGGCGATCAAGTCCTGTGTGAGTGCATGTAAAATTAATTTTTTTCGAAAATATAAAAAGCGAAACACCCCTAAAATAGGGAAATCCCCCTATCAACCACGTCTAGTGGGGCTAATATCGTCCCCGGCTTACCGGGGCCTGCCGACACATTCAGATGGGTGAGCGTGCGTATATAAATTTAGGATTTGTCCCGAAAATATAAAAAGCGGAACACGGACTTCAGCCCTAAAATGGGGAAAACCCCTATCAACCACGTCTAGTGGGGCTAATATCGGTCCCCGGCTTATCGGAGCCTGCCGACAGAGGCAGGGTTGGTGAGTGGGTGTATATACAATTAGGGTTTGTCCCGAAAATATAAAAAGCGGAACACGGACTTTACCCCTAAAATAGAGAATACACCTATCAACCACGTCTAGTGGGGCTAATATCGCTTCCCAGCTTATCGGGCCTGCCGACACAGGCAGGGTGGGTGACACTGTGAACAAGCTGTGCTGACAAAGTGCCAAAAAATCACCAGTAACTTGCCCCGTTTTCCTACTGGTCTTGTTTCGACGCAATCGATGATTTCAAGAAAACGTCACTACTAGCGGTATTGTGCGTTCCGTTTTGACACTAACCCATACTGCTGATTTTCCTTAATGTCACCGGTGTTATCGTCCCCTTAAACTGATTATACTGGTGACGTTTGTAAAAATCAGCGTTTAGGTGCCCCAAATGTGTTTCCGTTAGTGGTGACAAATAAATAAATGACCGATTATATCTGAGCGGTCGGTCTTTGATGTCAAGGGCCGAGGCAGCGGTACAGATAAATGTTCGTGAGGCAGGACGGGTGTGTCTCTTATCGGCATTATCGGTGACGCGCAGACGATACCGCGGTTTAGCTATCCATATCTGCTGTTAATCACGAAATATGAGCGGAAATAAGCATGAAGGGCCCAAACGTCCAGATAAGTTGTAGATCTGGTCTGTTTTGCCGAGTAAAGGTGTTCTAGGATGTAATCAGTTCAAGTAACTTTGAACACGAGAGAAAACTTGATATGGAGTACAGTATGGCCTTCTTTATATTCAAGGCATTCTAAATGTTTTATATTAGACTTCTTCTTAAGACATCTTAGGTTCATCTTAAGACTTACCATAATATATACTGATACATAGTGTTTGTTCTCAAACAGATTTGGTGTCTATAAATATCGCGAGCACGCACCCAGTTATACGGGTAGAAATGGAATGCGTATATGTCATAATTAATAAGGAGTGGAAGGTATTAATACTGGGATATTACTGGAGCGTTCCTTTCAACGCATACATGAATACAGCGGCATTTTCAAATTAACGTTGGTATATCTTCCCAGTGATATAATTCAGCGTATTGGTCTGGGGTGATGATGTGGGGTGGGGGGAGGGGGTGCGGGAGGAGGAAGGACCGAACAAAGTTACGCTGCCACTCATTTTAGCCCATTGTGAATGTATTATATCCGGGTGAGGTTAGATATCTAATCTAATCTAATCTTATTATCATTATCCTATGTCGATACATATTATCCAAATTATTTTCCAGGGCAAAGTTACATGTATTTTGTGTATGAATACCACATATCTTCTATATGTGCGGCTTAGTGAATGTCTTCCTTGGTAAACATAGATTGAAAAGGCCCAATCCTGGATTCCCGAGATAAATGAAGTCAGTCCTAAATAAATGTGTCCCGATAGCAGCGGCAGGCTTGAATTTGCGGTTCATACTTTTGCACTCTTTCTCATGCTTACAACAAAGGATATATTTTTGATAAATGAAAACTGGACCACATTTGTAGTTTTAACCTCAAGCTACCAGAACTATAATCAGTGTAATATAATAGTCCTTTCTGTGATAATGTGATGCATAATGCATATTCCCCAAAATTAAACCAGTTATAAATTGAACTGCAACAGGCTGTAGGCTTCGGGAAGAGATCAGATCCACATGTCGCTGATATCTGGTAAAATATATTGTTCACGGTTTACCTTCAATTATAGTGAAGTCCGGGATTGAGATCATTAACGTTATTGTTGGAATTTAAGTATTAGTGCATATCCAGTTTAGATCATTTGCTTGATATCGAAGAAACGTCAAAGACAAAATGTGCAGATCCTCAAAAATTAAACAATTACTGTTTTTGGTAACAAAATTGATGTTCGATAAATACATACATATCACCAGCTCGGTGAGCGGACATTTCTCCCTGTGGACTTTTCCTGCTCGGACATTCCCCCTTACAGACTTTTCCCTCTTAGGACATTTGCCCCTTTCTGTACATTTTTGTACTTTGAATTCGTACGAATGTGTACCAAGGTTGAAATATTGACAAAAACAATTGTGAGCATTTTTTCCTATTTGTTTTTATTTTTTCTTTCTATAATTTGGCATGATTAAACAATAGTATAAGTTAATAACTGTCCGTGTTAATTAACTATTTAGAGATAATGCATATTTAGGTTATACATATTATAATTCTGTCTATATTTTGCATGATTGAATAATAGCATACATGATATGCATGTAAGTTAACAGATATCACACAGTAATAAATCTAATATCTAATACCGCTTATGCCGGTGCTAGGGGCCGTGAGGTCATATCATCCAAGTTGCCACATGAACAGGTACCATAAATGCGTACCTGAGATACAACACATATCACGAATCGTCAAATTCTTGGTATGTGCTTTAGAATAGTTTAACCGGAAGACTATACTGTGAAGTCATGTGACTCTCTCAGTATGTCGGCACCTCTTCCCACTTCCCTTATATGTGTTGTAAATGAATCTCAAAGAAATACTAAGCAATTACTTATCTAATGTCAACCACAGGCTGAGTCAGGATAATAAAGGTTTAATCGATGGTTTTAAAGACAAACAAAACAACGAATTCCATTGCATCAAGCACCGACTGATTCTACTCAGGCAACAGCCAGGATAAAAATAGCAAACCAAATAATATTTTTTATCTGGTTTTAGAAATTAAGTAATTATTTGAACTGGTGAATAAATTTGAAAGAAAAAACTCCGTGAACATTGTCAAATTGGCCCCAAAATATTATCCAACAATGTCTAGTTTGTCTTCATTGATACCATGAGTTATTGTCTGAAATTATATCAAATCAAAATCGATTTTTTCTTTTAATTATAACTGTTACAACTTTTTACTAAGTCATACAGAACTTGTTAACAGTATGTTAAACGTGGATAAGGAAGAGGAAATCATGTCGAAGCAAGTCTATTAAAAATATATTTACAAAAAAAAATGCTCCAAATTGTCTTTAATAATGGTTCTACTTTGTAACACATTAGTACTAAGTCGTAATCCAAGATTAAATAGGAAGGGGGAAATATCTGCCGGTGAAAATGTCCGGAGGGGGGTGGTATCTGAATGGCGAAATGTCAGCAGTGTGAAATGTCCTGTATTTCACCAGCTTATGTCCCTAGGTTGAGTTT
Source organism: Hanleya hanleyi (assembly GCA_036873755.1). NCBI lineage: Eukaryota > Metazoa > Mollusca > Polyplacophora > Lepidopleurida > Hanleyidae > Hanleya > Hanleya hanleyi. The sequence continues at coordinate 13,733 of JAVTVY010002317.1, forward strand.
GTTATCGAAATTCTCTAAATTGACAAGGATCATTTGGAACCGAATTGTTGCCCTGTTATTTTATTTTCTCTATCTTGTTCAATGGCGCGTGTCGTTAGCACATGTGAATTTAAGTGGACATCCACTCAAGCATAATAGTGGAAATTCATCCCACTGAAGTTGAGTGAACTTGAGTGGTTTTAACTCAAGTTGAGTGAAAAGTAACTCAAGTTGAGTGAAAAGTAACTCAAGTTTGAGTGAACAGGTACATTTCACTCAAACTTGAGTGGAACAGTTCACTCAAGTTTTTTTAGAGAGCAAATCATATCAATTTAGAGAGTGACACGAATTGAAGATAGTATGACATAATATGAAATACAATACAAACGTCTAGTCCGTCATTTAATATTCAGCCGTCGTCCAATAAAGAATTTCCGCGTCCATGATCCAAACACCTAATTCATATAATAACATTATCACCAAATTAAAAGGATAAATCATAGTATACATAGAACTAGGCTAATTTCCAGTCAACCAGAAGCGGTCAACAGTTTTCAATGATGCCAGCAAGACCGCGTGATGTTCTAAGAATAATATTCAGTGTAGCCAGTATTCCGCACATCTAAGCTTTCAAAATTCTTAGTTGTAACCGATCCAGTAGTTGGACTCTTACTGGCGAACTTCTGTCATTTCAATTGTGTCATTGACAGGTTAAGTATACAGTGATCGTATATTATGACTCGCCTAGTTTGCGATATTCTCCTGCATTTAAAGTATCTTAACATCTGATAAAGTTTGTTCTTGAATAGAGCCATTTGTGAGCCATTTAGACGGATTAGACGGCAGGACGCGAAGTTACCGCACCTGACTTGCGAAGTGGCAAAACCAGGATGCGAAAGCAGGGTGCGAAGTGGTGAAGCCAGGATGCGAAGCGCGAAGTCAGGATGCGAAGTCGCGAAGGCAGGATGCGAAGTCGGTAAATCAGGTTGCGAAATCAAAACAAAACAATGCAAAAGACTGGAAGCGAAGCGCGAAGTCAGGATGCGAAGGCAGAATGCGAAGCACGAAATCAAGATGCGAAGCCGGGAAGACAGGATGAGAAGTGGCAAAACCAGGATGCGAAGCGCGAAGTGGGGATGAGAAGGCAGAATGCGAAGTGCGCAGCCAGAATGCCAAGCGCGAAGCCAGGATGAGAAGTCAAATGCGGAGCGCGAATATAGGATGCTAAGTCGCGAAGGCAGGATTCGACGGCAGGATGCGAAACGCGAAGTTACCGCACCTGACATCGCCCCTTCGCATCCTGCCTTCCAGACTTCGCATCCTGACTTCGCGCTTCGCATCCTGACTTGGCGCTTCGCATCCTGGATTCGCACTTCGCATCCTCCCTTCGCATCCTGACTTCGTGCTTCGCATCCTGGCTTCGCCACTTCGCATCCTGCCATCGCGAGATCGCATCTTGACTTCGAATGCTGACTTAGCGCTTCGCTTCCAGTATTTGCATTGTTTTGTTCTGATTTCGCATCCTGGCTTCGCGCTTAGCATCCTGGCTTCACCACTTCGAATCCTGCCTTCGCCACTTCGCATCCTGGCTTCGTGCTTCCAAACACCTAATTCATATAATAACATTATCACCAAATTAAAAGGATAAATCATAGTATACATAGAACTAGGCTAATTTCCAGTCAACCAGAAGCGGTCAACAGTTTTCAATGATGCCAGCAAGGCCTCGTGATGTTCTAAGAATAATATTCAATATAGCCAGTATTCCGCAAATCTAAGCTTTCAAAATTCTTAGTTGTAACCGATCCAGTAGTTGGACTCTTACTGGCGAACTTCTGTCATTTCAATTGTGTCATTGACAGGTTAAGTATACAGTGATCGTATATTATGACTCGCCTAGTTTGCGATATTCTCCTGCATTTAAAAAAAAAAAAATCCTGCCTACCTACCCAATATTTCTAAAGTTGGTTACTGAAAACACAAATATTATTGTGGATGGCCTTAGCCTCGGAAGATTAGATTTTATGTAGGCATTCTATTAGCAGAGTACCTGATAACTTAAATTTGATAAGATTTTAGGATGGCAATTTGTAAACATGAGTGAATCATGGCTGTTCACTTTCAAATTTGTTTTGGTCAACCTTAAAGGCTTGGCTTTCCATGAAATTAATACTTTATTGAATTTGTCCTATACCTCGATCAAGATATATATAATAATTCCTCAATGACGGTATTTTTCCAACCTATTCTATAAAATTATTTCACAAGTCTGTATTAAATGACAACAAGTCTGTTACAAATTTAAAACCATGTTACCAGTACAACAGATTAGGGAAAATACCTTGATCGGGGTATTATCCCTCGATCGAGGTATAGGCCTGTACCTAGAATGGGGTACGGTATAGGGATATGTCAACTTCAGTTTTTATATATTTATGGAAAATGTGGACATCCACACATACCCTGGACTGCATGGATCTTTCGACAACATATATGGCTTCATTGTTCCATGGTTTTCGAAGCAACTTACAGGCCCGTAGCCAGGGGGGTTTATTTGGGTTCGGGAAAATCCCCCTTTCGGAAATATTATATATTTTTCTCATATAAATGCCCTTTTCAAACTGAAGCGAACCCCCTATTTGTCCCTTTTCCCATACAGCGAACCCCCTGATGTGCCCTTTTGGAGTGAAGGCGAACCCCCCCTCAGTAAATCCTGGCTACGGCCCTCAGGCTGACTTATTGCTTCGTTCATGCGACTAATCATTCAAATTAGCCACTTCAATATTTCAAAAATGAAACATGGCTTCAAATGACATTCAGGGAAATTTATTATGTAACTAAATAGAATGTGATGAGATAATTCCATCCCAAATTTGCATGAATGTAGATGCATTGACTGATGAGTAAATTAGATTAACTTGTCCGATGCAATGCACAATTTCCTAGCATGCACATACATGGCAGTGTCAGAATACCCAGAGCAGAGGTCTGTTTTTTATGTGCACATGCTAGCAGATTAGATTATGGGTCTGTGAATTAATCTTGATTTATCAACTAGGCATAGTCTCTCAAATCCTGCAATTTGCGAATGACCTTCGGAGTTCCGGACATCGAAGTATGCCATCACATGCCATTTTCATTTACAGAATAAATTTCACCAAATATGTCATTTGAAGCCATCTTTCATTTTTAAAATATTGAAGTGGCTAATTTAAATGATTAGTCGCATAAAACGAAGCAATGAATTGATGTGAAAAACATGGAACAATGAAGCCATAGATGTTGTTAAAAGATCCATGCAGTCCGGGGTATGTGTGGATGTCGACATTTTCCATAAATATATAAAAACTGAAGTTGACATAGCCCTATACCCCAATCGAGCAATAGGTCTATACCTCGATCGAGGTATAATACCCCAATGAAGGTATAATACCTCGATTAAGGTATTTTCCGCAACCTGTACAACCCCCTTACCACATGCAGGCTGCAGCAGGAATGATATTAAGTATCACCCCCTCCCCGCCCAACACTTTCAGGTTCAACACGGACAGTTTTATACTTCATCATAATATAATTGACTCACCTATGACTGCGTTTTCCGAGATCCTTTGAGCTAATAAAAAACAGGCATCGATGTACTCTGTCCATGCACAACAACAGTCGAGAAATATGTTGTCGAACCCCGCTGTTTGCAGAGATGGTAGTTGGGTTCTCTAGATTTAAACAGTGATGAATTTCTCTGTAGATCCAGATAAAAGGCACACCATTTCATCTTCAATGCTTTTACCGATTACCAAAGTTTTCTTGATCGGGGGAAGCCAACTTAGGTAGGGCCGACATCAACCACTCCGCAGCATCGACCTTCGGTACGAGCACATGCTGTTGTTGTTGTTCAGCCTGTTGTGGCGCGTATAATTAAGAATTACGTCGCCTACGTAAGGTGGAGATTTACGGTGACCACTACGATGAGGTTCGTGAAAGCCGTGTAAGCCCATCGTAAAGTTGATCGTAAAACTTCGTCGTAAGTCTAAAGGTGACCGTAAGTTACGAACTTTCATGCAAGTGTGCCTTGGTTCAAGATTTCAGACAAGGGGAGGTAATGGCGATATTTGTTTACACGACAGAGGGCGGCAAAACTGCGCCAAAACCTGCGCAGAATGCTCAGTTTGGTTCCCGACGACCCACCTTAAGTGACATTATTTGCAAACTATGTACATCTGCTTACCTATGCATTTCCTGATTAGTTCGTATGAAACTCCCCCGTCTGCCGTGCCGTAATCGCCAATAACGAATGGATGACCGGGTGGGGGTGATATCTTATCTGGAAAATGTAAACCGAAAGAATACGTTAGTCCCTAGAACAAAATAACAGTATATCTAAATCGTGCCTACATCTTTCGATGGGTATTACTTTTACTGGTTTCTTCATCTATAAAATAAAATAATTTATAGGGAGAATATGTTATAGGTCAATCTTCTTTCGTTCGCTAATAAGTGATCTTACTTTCTGAAATAGTGTCCCTACTTCTGCGATCATTTTTCTTGTATTTTTACGTTTCCAGGACAGTCCCCCCTGTCCCTGTTTTTACCACTAAATGTTGCTTACAACCTTGTCCGTTTTCTATCTGTTTATAGGTTTTGTCTTCAAATAAATCCACCTTTCCCTAAAACGCTTTTTCCCGATCACTCGGACAAATGGAAAAAACGATTATAGGATACGCTTCTAGGTGTGCGTTAAAAATTTGTCATTTATCCAAATGACACATGTTTAGGCTCCACCGACAACAATAACAACATGAAAAAAATTATGTTAATACCCGGGTGTCTCTTGATATGTTTAGGTCTATATACGAGCCCGCACACCTACGGAATACTAACAACGTGGCGAGTGGGATTCAAATGAGAACTGGAAGGGCCATTAATCCCCAGAAAGTATAATTACCAGAAAACGTCAGAGGTGAAGATAGAGGTTTGAAAAAGTAAAAACTGCCAAGTCACATTGATCAGTATTATAGACTTTCTATGCTACTTGGCTCTGATGCGCATTTCTTCAATAATGAGCTTTGTCATCCCGCTTTAATACAATGACGAAGTATATATTCTCCATATTGTTTACATTAGCAACAATATCTTAGACAAATTTCAAGTAACAAGTTTAGACCGGATAATCGGCTCATCTTCCTAACTTCTCGATACTCTTCGGTGGCAGTACTCGGGTTCCTTCCTAGATTTCCGCTCCGCAGTGTCGAATGGTAATCGGCTCACACTATAATCTCATTAAACTGGATATATATTATCTGTTCAATGAAGAAAGATAGCGGAAGATAAACTCATTTTCGCGAATGTCAAACCATCGCTTTAACGATGTAGTTGAAGTAATCTTGTAGAATGGGAATATTTTGAACTTAACTTTGCCACATGTGTGGATATGCTTGCATACAAACATATTCTCAAAGAGGCCGTCAGTATTTGTTGTTTATGCGCACGGACGTGAGCTCAGTAGCATAGAAAGTGCATCTTTGGTGGCGTTGACCTTTGTGCACTTAAAGAGCAAATTGACCAGTTGACCTCTGAGTCAGGTCACCTGACCGGAAGTGACCTTTGATCCCCTGCGCATAATGTCGGATAATAATGGTGCGCCGGAACAATACCGGATAATAATGGTGCGCAGGGGTCGAATGTCACTTCCGGTCACGTGACAGGACTCAGTGGTCAACTGGTGTCCGTTTGCTCTTTAAGTGCACAAAGCCCAACGCGACCAAAGATACCCTTTAGTCCAGTCGGATAGTCCCCCATGATAGCTTCACACGGATGGTGCGCATGGGTCAAAGGTCACTTGCGGTCACGTGACCGGAACCAGAATGCTCATATGCAATTTTTTTAGGTCAACGCGACCAAAGATGCCCGTTCTATTTTGAGGGTCAACGAGCGTGTGCGATATACTTCGCATGTCATTCTCCGCGAATGAGTTTTGTCTACGTGCTGCCTATGTGATGGCACAAAATTCATGCAATTTCCAAGGTCAATGTGACCGAATTAGCTCTTTCAAAGGGTCGGGAGACGTCATGACGTCATCGTAGACCAGCAAATCTCAACATTTTATCTTCCGCGGTATGAATGCATTGATACATACATCGGCTCGTTTGTTTTATATAATTTACCATGGTACGATCGCTCGCGAAAGGTTAAAAACAACCGTGCAGGTCCGTTTGTGTAAGATCGTTGAGGAAAAATGGTGTCCAGGGGGCAAATTCTCCGATACCCGGATGATACGAAAAGTAAGATCGTAGCGCCATCTACTCTGGATTCAAGGACGACAACTCTGACAGAGCAATAACTCGGTTGGCGGCTGTCCCAAGGAGTATTAGGTAGGAATATTGAGTGGTCATTTTGTTTTGTTGTGGATTTTACTCTGAAGTGTGGTTTCTTGTTTTCCTTGTCTCGCGATGTAGAACACGATTGGAGGGGTCTCGAGGTAATGGGTTGAATTTCGCTGAAAAGTTTAGGGAGGTCAGGGGTCGACATGTTTGGCCCATTCCGGCGCAGTGCACACTGTTTAACCTAGTGGGAAACCCACTCATGGGCATTTGCGTTATGAGGCCTCTTGTTTTCTTCGTCTCGAGCTGTAGAACACGATGGGAGGGGTCTCGAGGACATACGTTGATTTTTTTAAAAGTTGCCGTGCGCATGCGCAGTAAGCAGGCAGATCGAGGTGGACCATTTAGGGTTTAGGTTGGCCCATAGTGGTCCGATTGGGTCGTGTGAGGTGTCATCGTGAAGCATTCTTGGGGGAGCATCCAACTGGATTTGGGGTGGGAATATCGTCATTCTCTGCATGTATAGTAAAAAAAGGGCATTGGAAGGGACGTCTTGGGGTCGAGGTGGACCCATAGTGGTCCGATTGGGCTGTGGAAGATGTCAAAGTGTAGCACTCGTCGGTACTAGGCGGGTGTGACGTGGAACTGACGTCATTCTGTGCATGCGCGGTAGAAAAAGAGCAAGGGAATAGTCGTTTTATGATCCAGATGGGCCAATTTTGGGCCGTGGGTGGCATCAATATGTAGCACTCGTGGGGGATCATCCGATTGAATGGGTGTGATGTGTAACTCACGCCGTCCTGCGCATGTGCGGTAGAAAAGCGCAAGGGAATAGACGTTTTGGGGTCGAGATGGGCCAATATTGGTCCGATTGGGCTGTGGGTGGGGTCAATATCTAGCACTCGTGGGGTACCATCCGACTGAATAGGTGTGGCTTGGAACTGACATCATTCCATGCATGCGCAGTAGACAAAGTGTATGGGAATGGAAGTTTTGGTTTAGATGGGGACTTTTTTTCGAACTGGCTACCTGGTAGAGTTACCTGTGTGTGTGGTGTTGTGGTGTGTGTTTGTGATGGTGTATGTGGTGATGGTGATGGTCTAATGGTGGTGGTGGTGGTGGTAGTACTGGCGGTGTATGGTGGTGGTAGTAGCGGTGTGCGGTGATTGTGGTGGCGGTCGGCGTGGATGTTGTGGTGATGTCTGTACATATAGGGATTAACAAGTGTCTCTCATCAGTCCATATGTATTGGTCGACTAATCAGCATGTCATGTACGTGAACGTTCTGTCAGAGAACTAGTCGCGACACATTCAATGCAAACACAATCAAGAGAAAAAAACGAGTTCCGCTATACCTCCACCAAATGGAGTAGAGCATCCCGGTACGATGACGGCGAGTCGTCCTACGGGATGTGGAAAGACGTCCTGGGTGATGAAGTTCTTAGAGGAATGTGTAGCATCCCCAGCTCCGACACGCGTTGTATGGTGTTATAGCCAATGGCAGCCCGTGTGCGAGAATACGCGATTACAGAATGTGAGCTTCGCCCCAGGAAATTCTTCACGACATAGACGAACCGTATTGCTTCGATTCCGATCAGGCCAACGTGGTAGTGCTAGATGACCTGATGAGTGTGGCCAAGGACAATTCGTAAATTGCGGACCTATTCATCAAAGGGTCCCATCATCGCAATATGCTCGTCATCTATTTGCCCCAGAATATCTTTTCTCAAGGGAAGACGTCCAGAGATAATGCCTTGAACTGCCAATACTTTGTCTTGTTCTCTAATTCCATCTACAGAGCACAAATCCGTGTGTTTGGTAGTCGCATTTATCCTCAGATCATCGACAATTTCATGCAGGCTTTGCAAGGGGCGACAACTCGTTCGTACGGTTACGTGTTTGTAAACTTTAAAGCTCATACCCCCGAAGATCGCCGGTAGACGACCCACATGTTACCCGGTGAGGGGTCACCACAACGCCATATACTCCTACTCCATCCACAGAGTCCAGCAGCAGCAACCCACCCCCGTACAGCGGGTTCCCTTCGTTCCATCAGTCCCCGAATTTCCCTCAGCCGTGAAGAACCAAACCAAACCCATACAAGGAAATGAACACAACGTGAACAACGTGGGGGCCACAGAAAACAAGGTTCATCACAAAGGGTATTCTAAAGAGGAAGCCGCAATTTTAGCCCATAACACATTGGCACTCAGACTACGACGGGCTTTACGTCAGCAGTATGCCGACCTGGTGACCCATGTAAAATTGCTGGACAATGAATCGGTCCATATGGAAATCGAACGAACAGCGTCGATGTTGAAAACCTCGAGCATGAAGTGGAAAGCGGCGTATGCCATAGCAATAGCACAAAAGAAGCACATGTTTGAACGCATCATTGAGATCAAAAGCGTCCCACTATAAACAGCCCAAACGGTACCATCTTCCTTATTTCCCCATGACCACTACAAAGTTCACTTTGCCTGATGTAAACATTGAATCCGACAAAGAGAATATTCTAGCCGAAGCGTTATGTCGAGCCAACGTTCAAGTCGATGCTATTATTCATACAGCGCAAGGTGGGATCACCCAGACCGCTCAGAGCCCAACGCATGCGTTGTCCTAGATGACATGCAATGGGTGACACGGGTATGGCTTCTGCTGCATAAGAAACAGATATCACCCAAAAAGGATACCAACACAATTACCCGTGCTCAGAATCTTCTGACCCTGCATGAGGCATTTCGAACCTTTATGGAGACGCAGCTGGAAAATTATCTTCTTAACCGCCAAGATGATGATGCCCGTCCATTGATGATCGATAATGCATTAGGCGTTGGGATAGGACGTTAAGTTGCTGAGACGGGCGTTAAGGCGTAGCGACGGGCGTTGACGGGCGTTACTGCATTTCGATGAATTAGTGTCAATTCCATGAAAATCAGAGCTTCTGAGTTATTTCACCAGGGCGTTGAAGCGTTAAGCTTAGCGTTGGCGAACGTCACTGTCTACAAAAGCAAGCGTATTCTAAAGACGTGCACAGTTGACGTTCCATTCAGAAGGCACTCTACAACAATGTTCACGTGTACGGCTTGCTCAAAGCAGCCCAGTCAATTGAGACCAAAGTGTCATGCATGGATCACGCTCGCCACTCTCGAGACCCGATGTTTCAGTTCCCGTGGAAATGTATCCTCGAATGGAAGATCCACCGCCCCTAATTGAAGAGCCGATGGAGATTGATCCCAGTGTCGAGGAGTCCTTCCATCTCCCTTCAGTGCATCCTCGAATGGAAGAATCCATGGAGGTCGATTCACCGCTCCGAAATGAAGAGCCGATGGAGATTGATCCCAGTGTCGTGGAACCCTTCCTTCTCCCTTCCCTGCATCATCGATTGGAAGAACCCATGAAGGTCGATCTGCCGCCCCGAATTGAAGAGCCGATGGAGATTGATCCCAGTGTCGTGGAGCCCTTCCATCTCCCTTCCCTGCACCATCGAATGAAAGAACGCATGGAGGTCTATCCGCCTCCCGAATTGAAGAGCCGGTGGAGATTGATCCCAGTGTCGAGGAGCCCCTCCATCTCCCTTCCCTACCCACCAGTGGATGAAGTAAGAGCTCGGAGGTCCAGTATCATGTTTTGCCCGACGATGCTTAGGACAAACGGATCAGAGCGAACATGGCCGAAAACAAAACTTTCTGAAATGGCGGCTTCTGATTGTACAAGAGCCTACGAGAATTGTAAACATACCCAACACGGCTTCCCTCCTGTATGATGTACTGGAGGGGAGAATAAAATGACTGACCTGTCATCCTTGTGTTGTTCTCTCACCTATCCACATCATGGCGTCAAGGCGTTATGTCCTTAAGGAGTTCAGATAGGGCGATAAGGGGTTCAGACGGGCGTTAAGTCGCAACGACGGGCGTTGACGGGCGTTACTGCATTTCGATGAATTAGTGGCAATTTCATGAAAATCGGAGCTTCTGAACTATTTCACCTGGGCGTTGAAGCGTTAAGCTAGGCGTTGGCGGCGTTACTGTCTATAAAAGCAAGTGTATTCCCAAAACGCTCACAGTCGACGATCAACCATCAACTTGGGTTATACATGCTCTGAGTGCGAACGCACGATCACCAGACGGTACGATATGATGCGACACCAGAAGAATATACATGAGATTGAAGACTACGAGGAATCCACTGAGGTGAATGCTGATAAGACTGCTGAGAGTGCACCGACTTATACCGAAACAGAGACTGCTGAGAGTCTATCTACTGATACCGAGAGCTTGACCTCAGACAGTCTGCTTACATCCCAGGGAAGTGAGGAAGAACCCACCTTTTGGGATCGTATTGTGCATGAAGCTATCAATAGCTATGCTGCGATAATCAAAGACGCCGGAAGGATAACTTACAACAGGCCTACATCCAAATGCGCCCCTGCATCAGGAAAACAACCATGGCCATCCATGAACGGTATAACCTGCTGCCGCTTGAAATGAAAGGCGACCCCACGCACAGGTCCATCATGAAGACCAAGCGTCACCTGCAAGAAGATATGGGTTACCACCTACCACCTGGAAAATGCGATCAAAATACGCAAACAACTGTTTGACGATAAACTGCTGTTACGTCTAAACGATAATAGAAAAACGCAACAGAAAGATTTGTGAAGTCGAGAATCAATAATCAACTATTTATTTACAATACTAAAATCATATACAAATTAAGTTAGGTCAATACAGCAAATAAAGGTCAAATAAAATCTTACTGTTCAATGTTATACCGGTATATCTCTCAGAGTCCGTATCAAGATGCTAATCTCTATACAGTCCGTGGTGAAATCGCGTTCCTGTATTTCCACAGTCAATAACGCTCAGCTGTTGTCCAGTTTTCGTCAGTTCAATCACGTAGATAATACACAGCGGTCGAACACAGCCAACAGGAATATATAATCCAGCAGTCAGTTATCTCAGGCAAATGTTAGTCAATAGTAATAATGATGATGCACCCACGGAAGTCGTTCGAATCTCCTCCAGTCAGTAATTACGGGCAAAGTAAATCAATCAAAGCCAGTTCTTAAATTCTCTCTCGAGTGAGCGAACGAGACGGTATTTATATCCTACGGGGAATTCGCGATTATTCTATCAGATCAAGAAACTTCCATCGGTACAACAATGACGTAAGATTTAACCCAGATAAGATTACAACAACTACGAGAAAGTTCGACATAATTAACCCAGATAAACAAGTGCTTTCTCATTCCAGAAACTTCAAGAATGTTTAATATTGAATACAATGAAGATCTATATGTACAGATGGCGCTCCGCACAGGTCATACGGGCCTCCCGATGCATGTACAGATGGCGCTATGCACAAACCCCTCAGGGTCATACGGGCTGTACGCAGAACAGCCATCTGCAATCATAGAATCTTCTAGAAAACACTAGTCGGACAACTCACACAATTCACTCACGATAAATCGGTTACGATTACGAGAAAATTCCATGAATACAACAGAACGTAAACATGTTTACCTCAGGTCTATCATTCTAGAAATATCCTCAGTGTCTAACTTTATACTGTAATACTATGACACTCCCCCTCTTAAAAGAAGAAAGTTTCAAACTTGGAACTTTCTTGACAATTCAAAACATTATTACAAAACCAAATCTATATTACAACAGCAAAAATATTGACAAACATATGTACATTATATGCGAGACAAACAATCAGCGATCAACTTGTCCTTACCCTTAATATGTTTGATTTCAATATTGTATTCTTGTAACACCAAACTCCATCTCAACAATCTTTGATTTTTGTTTTTCATCTTACTTATGAAAACAAGTGGATTGTGATCACTGAATACAGTAATTGGCAACGATGAAGAAGTAACATAAACATCAAAATGTTGTAAAGCCAATATCATTGCCAAACATTCTTTCTCAATTGTAGAATAATTTCTCTGATGTTTGTCAAATTTACGTGAAAAATAACATATTGGGTGGTCTACACCATCTATACCTTCTTGTAACAAAACGGCACCAGCAGCAACATCACTAGCATCTACAGCCAGTTTAAAAGGTGAACCAAAAGCTGGTGCTGAAAGAACTGGTGCGCTCTTGAGTATGGCTTTCAGTTTTTCAAAAGCTGATTCACATTCATCGGTCCAAACAAAAGTTACTCTCTTTCTTAAGAGCCGAGTTAAAGGTTAAGTAATATCTGAAAAATTTGGACAAAATTTCCTGTAGTAACCAGCCATACCCAAGAAACGCATCAGTTGTCTCTTACATGTTGGTTTTGGAAATAGCGAGATAGCACTGACCTTAGCATCTACAGGCTTTACTTGACCCTGACCTACAACATGATCCAAGAATGTCACACGTGCATGTCCAAATTCACTTTTTCCAAGGTTGACTGTCTGCTTGGCGTCACTCAGTCGATTGAACAGTGCGCGAATTCTCAGTAGATGATCTTCCCATGTATCGCTGTAGACAATGACGTCATCAATGTAAGTCTCACATCCTTCCAAACCGGAAGTAACACGGTTGATGAGACGCTGGAACGTGGCTGGAGAATTTTTCATTCCAAATGGCATAACTTTGTACTGGAACAGACCCTCCGGAGTGACGAATGCTGATATCTCCTTCGCACTACCTGTTACTGGAACTTGCCAAAATCCTTTCAGAAGATCAAACTTTGACACGAACTTGGCACTTCCCACTTTATCAATGCAATCGCCAATGCGTGGAATAGGGAATGTGTCTGTTTTGGTCAATGTGTTCACCTTTCTGTAGTCAGTACACATCCTGTAACTGCCATCCGGCTTTGGAACGAGGATACAAAGTGAACTCCAGTTACTATTACTTGGTTCAATGAAGTCATTGTCCAATAAATACTGAATTTCTTTTTCAGGTTGTTTTGTTTAATGGAATTCAAACGATATGGGTGCTGCTTTACTGGATTAGAATCTCCGACATCGACGTCATGTGAAATTGTATCAGTCCGAGTAGGAATGTCGGGAAACAAATGTTCATATTGACTGAGCAGAGTTCGAAGTTCTTCCTGGCGCGCTGGCTCGAGATGACACAACTTGGAATCCAAATTAAGTAAAATGTCAGAGTTCTGTAATTTCGCCGCTGTCATGGGCTCTTCACAAGTTTCATTAGTATCAGGGTCAGAACTAACTACACTTACAGGATGGACAGTACTGTTAGTGCTATCTCTGTCGATGTATAACTTTAACATATTTACATGGCATAACTGTTTGCTTTTACGCCTGTCAGGAGTCAGAACTACATAATTAAGGTCACTATTTTCTTTTCAATGACATAAGGACCATAATATCTAGCCTGAAGTGGATTACCAGGAATAGGCAGAAAAGCCAAAGCCTTCTCACCAGGTTTGAAACTTCGTTTAAGGACATGTTTATCATAGGTTATTTTCATACCTTTTTGAGCTGACTTTAAATTTGACATAGACAAATCACGTGCTTTGGTCAACCTGGTGCGAAAGTCCGACACATATTGTAAGAGACTACATGAGTCAATATCACTGTGTAGGAACTTTTTCTTCAGCAGTTTAAAGGGTCCTCTAACTGCATGACCAAAGACTAATTCAAATGGACTGAAGCCCAAACACTCTTGAACAGACTCTCTAACAGCAAACAATAACAAATGTATGCCTTCATCCCAGTCTTTTTCAGTGTCAAAACAATAAGTCCTAATCATGTTCTTTAATGTTTGGTGGAATCTTTCTAATGCGCCTTGGCTTTCTGGGTGGTATGCAGATGATTTGTACTGCTTTATTCCCAATTCATGCATGACTTGTTGAAAGATTCCTGACATGAAATTGATCAGACTGAACAGACTGGGGTAGGCCGACAAGTGTGAAAAACTTAACTAAGGCCTTAACAATAGTTTTAGCCTTAATATTCCGTAAAGGAATGGCCTCAGGGAACCTGGTTGAAGCACACATGATTGTTAACATGTATTGATTGCCTGACTTTGTTTTTGGTAATGGACCGACACAATCTATAATCACCCTACTAAAGGCTTCCCCAAATGCAGGGATTGGTTGTAGAGGGGCCTTTGGTATGGTTTGGTTAGGTTTTCCTACCATTTGACATGTGTGGCATGACCTACAAAATTCAACAACATCTTTCTTTAAATTTGGCAAATAGAAATGATTTAGAATTTTGTAGTATGTTTTGTTAACACCTAAATGACCTGAAAGAGATGTTTCATGGGCTAGTCTGAGGATATCTAAACGATATGACTTTGGTACAACAATCTGATACTTAACTGCCCACTCATCATCAGGTGAAACATCTGGCGGTCGCCATTTCCGCATAAGCACACCATTCTTGCAAAAGTAACACACAGGCTCGTGAGTTACATCACACTCATCTACTGCCTTGTCAAATAACTTGGAAATGTCCTTGTCACTATGTTGTTCATTAACCAGCTGTGATTTTGAAATTTTGTCATTAGAACATTCCAATTTGCTATCCAAATGTGGCTTATCAGCCTCATCATTTAAACACACAAAGGTGTCGGCCAAACAAACGTCATCGATGACGTCATCTTTAAGATACTTTTCAGACTCGTCAGCCAATTTACTCATGGCTCTAGTAACTGCACAAGCAGGATACAAACTTTGAATTTCGTCTTCAACTGGATCATGAATCTGATCCAAACAAGGCTTATCAGTTACAATCGGGTTAACCCCGACCTTATCTCCCGCAAGATCATTGCCAAGAAGTAATTGAACACCCTCAAACGGTAAACTACCTTTAATACCCACCGTAACAGGTCCAGAAATCAAGTCGGAAGACAGATGAATGTTATGGAGCGCAACGAGTGTATAATTTACAGAATCTACCCCTTTAATCAGGACATTACTGCCTGAAGATGAAGAATCCTCAGTGTCTAACTTTATACTGTAATACTATGACACTGCCTCAACGGTATCCTGGCCTGCCCGACGACGTTTAGGTTACACTGGCCGAAGATTGAACTTTCTGAATTGCGGCTTCTGATTGAACAAGAGTCTTCTTGAATTGTAAACGTATCCAACGCGGCTCCCCCAGCGTGGGTATGATGTACAGGAGGGGGTAATATAATGATTGGACTGTCACCTTTGTTGTTGTTGTTGTTCTGGCGTTGAGACTGGCGTTCAGCGTTGAGACTGGCGTTAAGCCGTAACGACGGTCGTTGCCGGGCATCACTGCATTTCGAGCAATTAATGTCAATTCCATGAAAATTAGAGCTTCTGAGCTATTTCACCAGGGCGTTGAGGCGTTGAGCTGGGCGTTGGCGGGCTTAAGGAAGCGTATTCCAAAAACGTGCAATCTATCCGACCCAGTACGCCCACTACTGGCTCATCTCGACCCAAAACGTCCACCCAAGTCCCCATTGCCACAATTCCCGGCCTGCGCATGAGTGACATCATCTACATAACACGGCCCTCTGGACCCACACCCCCATTTCTATTGTTGCAGAGCCATGACGGAGACCCATCCCTATCCGACTGACATTTCACAGCATGCGACCGTGGTTAATTCACTCAGGGGTTACCGAGCAGTGATTCGCTCCATGTTTGCAGATGACGACGACAACGAGGGGCGACGCCAGATCCTGGAAAAGTTCACAGAAGCGGTCCTCAACAGAGTCGACTCGATGGAGAGTTGTGCTATCACCCACCACTACTGGATTGTGACAACCATCCTTGATGTCCGGGCTATGGACCACGAGCGCTCACGCCGGAACAAGCGACGGCTCATTTGCCTCACAATGGTCTTTGCCCTGTTGATCCCGTCGCTGTGGCAATGATAGTTCTGTCTTACAGCGACAGAAAAAAACGGCTCATTTCAGAGCCTCCATGTCTTCCGAAAGAGAGACGGCTAAAGCACAATGTTCACACACACATACGCACGCGCACACGCACAAACACACGCGCATACACACGCATACACAAATGTGGATTCCGGGAGATTAACATTGGAGTAACTGAACGATATATACAGTCGTATTCAGGGGCAGATAACTCTCGCTGCACCTCAACGAAAGGTTCTAAAAGGGCACGTAGACGCCTCTTGACTCTTTGAAAGGACATTAAAGGTCACATTGACCTTGAAGATTTGCCTATGACCTCAGTTCCAGTTCCGATAACGTGCCCGAAATTGAATTTTTTATCCCTGTGCATTCCCATTAGGAGCAAGCATAAACCATCTCCACGCCAAAATGTCTATTCCCATACTCTTTCTACTCCGCGTCAGTTCCACGCCCATCCTGTCGAATGCTCCCCCACGATTACTACACAATTTGCTATTTAAGTACACAAGGTCAACGCGAACAAAGGTGTCATTTCTATACTACTGAGCTCTAAGTTACTTTGTCTGTTCAATGTAGTTTACATCGCATTCATTATATTTAATAACACAAATCACAATACTAGAATCAAAACTCATACTTGCTTTCACACTAATCAAATTCTTGAATGAAGATAATGAGCCTCTAGTCTGGTATTCACATGTACGGCATAGAAAATTTGTGCATTTTAGGATGTTTGTCATGTCAGAGGCCTGTCCTTGACTTTTAATGAATTTCACATCTTTTAGAACATTTTGCGTTTTAGGACTCTCGTGCAGTGTATTTATTCTTTGCACAATAAGGGAATATATGTCCGCGTTATGTGGATTATATGTGGTTTTGAACGCCAATCTTTTGTTCGTTGATTTTGGTTTGGGGGTTCTTAGGAATGTGATGTGATGTGACTTGGCTTCATTCATACCTGTGTTTATAATCTCTTTTGGACATCCCTTACATGCCATTTTTTCAAGTTTACTAAGCCTCGTTTTCCCCAAGTTCGGTTCTGTCACAATGGTGACGGAATATTGACCTAAGTATGTCTTGGAATCCGGGTCATTTGCCTAACCTGACAATTGCCCTTAGGCTATTTGCCTTTTCGGTCATTTGACCAACCCATTTCCCCGCAAGTGGATATTTGCCCAACTCTGCAAATACTTGTGAGGGGACTTTTAACTGCAAATTATGAAGATGAATGAAGATTCAAGAACAAAGTCTATCTATGTGTGTTTGTGATGGTGTATGTGGTGATGGTGGTGGTGGTGGTGGTGGTGGCAGTACTGGCGGTGTGTGGTGGTGGTAGTAGCGGTGTGCGGTGGTTGTGGTGGTGGTCGCCGTGGATGTAGTGGTGATGTCTGTACATATAGGGATTAACAAGTGTCTCTCATCAGTCCATATGTATTGGTCGACTAATCAGCATGTCTTGTACGTGTACGTTCTGTCAGAGAACTAGTCGCGACACATTCAATGCAAACACAATCAAGAGAAAAAAACCGAGTTCCGCTATACGTCCACCAAATGGAGTAGAGCATCCCGGTACGATGACGGCGAGTGGCCCTACGGGATGTGGAAAGACGTCCTGGGTGATGAAGTTCTTAGAGGAATGTGTAGCAACCCCAGCTCCGACACGCGTTGTATGGTGTTATAGTCAATGGCAGCCCGTGTGCGAGAATACGCGATTACAGAATGTGACCTTCGTCCCAGGAAATTCTTCACGACATAGACGAACCGTATTGCTTCGATTCCGAGCAGGCCAACGTGGTAGTGCTAGATGACCTGATGAGTGTGGCCAAGGACAATTCGTAAATTGCGGACCTATTCATCAAAGGGTCCCATCATCGCAATATGCTCGTCATCTATTTGACCCAGAATATCTTTTCTCAAGGGAAGACGTCCAGAGATAGTGCCTTGAACTGCCAATACTTTGTCTTGTTCTCTAATTCCATCTACAAAGCAAATCCGTGTGTTTGGTAGTCGCATTTATCCTCAGATCATCGACAATTTCATGCAGGCTTTGCAAGGGGCGACAACTCGTTCGTACGGTTACGTGTTTGTAGACTTTAAAGCTCATACCCCCGAAGATCGCCGGTAAACGACCCACATGTTACCCGATGAGGGGTCACCACAACGTCATATACTCCTACTCCATCCACATAGTCCAGCAGCAGCAACCCACCCCCGTACAGCGGGTTCCCTTTGTTCCATCAGTCCCGAATTTCCCTCAGCCGTGAAGGACCAAACCAAACTCATACAAGGAAATGAACACAACGTGAACAACGTGGGGGCCACAGAAAACAAGGTTCACCACAAAGGGTATTCGAAAGAGGAAACCGCAATTTTAGCCCATAACACATTGGCACTCAGACTACGACGGGCTTTACGTCAGCAGTATGCCGACCTGGTGACCCATGTAAAATTGCTGGACAATGAATCGGTCCATATGGAAATCGAACGAACAGCGTCGATGTTGAAAACCTTGAGCATGAAGTGGAAAGCGGCGTATGCCATAGCAATAGCACAAAAGAAGCACATGTTTGAACGCATCATTGAGATCAAAAGCGTCCCACTATAAACAGCCCAAACGGTACCATCTTCCTTATTTCCCCATGACCACTACAAAGTTCACTTTGCCTGATGTAAACATTGAATCCGACAAAGAGGATATTCTAGCCGAAGCGTTATGTCGAGCCAACGTTCAAGTCGATGCTATTATTCATACAGCGCAAGGTGGGATCACCCAGACCGCTCAGAGCCCAACGCATGCGTTGTCCTAGATGACATGCAATGGGTGACACGGGTATGTCTTCTGCTGCATAAGAAACAGATATCCCCCAAAGAGGATACCAACACAATGACCTGTGCTCAGAATCTTCTGACCCTGCATGAGGCATTTCGAACCTTTATGGAGACGCAGCTGGAAAATTATCTTCTTAACCGCCAAGATGATGATGCCCGTCCATTGATGATCGATAATGCATTAGGCGTTGGGATAGGACGTTAAGTTGCTGAGACGGGCGTTAAGGCGTAACGACGGGCGTTGACGGGCGTTACTGCATTTCGATGAATTAGTGTCAATTCCATGAAAATCAGAGCTTCTGAGTTATTTCACCAGGGCGTTGAAGCGTTAAGCGTAGCGTTGGCGAGCGTCACTGTCTACAAAAGCAAGCGTATTCTAAAGACGTGCACAGTTGACGTTCCATTCAGCAGGCACTCTACAACAATGTTCACGTGTACGGCTTGCTCGAAGCAGCCCAGTCAATTGAGACCAAAGTGTCATGCATGGATCACGCTCGCCACTCTCGAGACCCGATGTTTCAGTTCCCATGGAAATGCATCCTCGAATGGAAGAACCTGTGGAGTTCGATCCACCGCCCCTAATTGAAGAGCCGATGGAGATTGATCCCAGTGTCGAGGAGCCCTTCCATCTCCCTTCAGTGCATCCTCGAATGGAAGAAGCCATGGAGGTCGATTCGCCGCTCCGAAATGAAGAGCCGATGGAGATTGATCCCAATGTCGTGGAGCCCTTCTTTCTCCCTTCCCTGCACCATCGAATGAAAGAACCCATGGAGGTCTATCCGCCTCCCGAATTGAAGAGCCGGTGGAGATTGATCCCAGTGACGAGGAGCCCCTCCATCTCCCTTCCCTACCCACCAGTGGATGAAGTAAGAGCTCGGAGGTCCAGTATCATGTTTTGCCCGACGATGCTTTGGACAAACGGATTAGAGCGAACATGGCCGAAAACTAAACTTTCTGAAATGGCGGCTTCTGATTGGACAAGAGCCTACGAGAATTGTAAACATACCCAACACGGCTTCCCTCCTGTATGATGTACTGGAGGGGAGAATAAAATGACTAACCTGTCATCCTTGTGTTGTTCTCTCACCTATCCACATCATGGCGTCAAGGCGTTATGCTAGGTCGTTAAGGCGTTCAGATAGGGCGATAAGGGGTTGAAACGGGCGTTAAGTCGTAACGACGGGCGTTGACGGGCGTTACTGCATTTCGATGAATTAGTGGCAATTTCATGAACATCGGAGCTTCTGAACTATTTCACCTGGGCGTTGAAGCGTTAAGCTAGGCGTTGGCGGCGTTACTGTCTATAAAAGCAAGTGTATTCCCAAAACGCTCACAGTCGACGATCAACCATCAACGAACGCACGATCACCAGACGGTACGATATGATGCGACACCAGAAGAATATACATGAGATTGAAGACTACGAGGAATCCACTGAGGTGAATGCTGATAAGAAGACTGCTGAGAGTGCACCGACTTATACCGAAACAGAGACTGCTGAGAGTCTATCTACTGATATCGAGAGCTTGACCTCAGACAGTCTGCTTACATCCCAGGGAAGTGAGGAAGAACCCACCTTTTGGGATCGTATTGTGCATGAAGCTATCAATAGCTATGCTCCGACCCATCCACCGCCCACCACCCATCTTCCTAATGGATCCAAGCTAATCACGCCCGTCTATACCACCATACGCAACAAATCTGACGCTCAACAGAACGCCATCGTCTCCAATTGGCAAAGCGGGGTATTTTAACAACCGACTGGGCCAGAATTGACCAGGACTTGTTTTTTCTTCACATTAAGGTGCGCGATTGGCTTATATACTCTCGCATCTATTTAGAATCTAATTAGCAAA